>CAUJNA010001443.1:52500-60000 GCA_963377175.1 Effrenium voratum
GTAGGACATGGGTGCCATCAAAAACAGAAACCCGGTCTTCAGCCAAACTCGAATCGCTTCGCGAGTCACCCAAGCCGAGGCCAACAAGAACAAGGCGGATCCACATGGGCGCGCGCCGCTGCACATCGCCACGCGCGGGGGTCACTATGCCGTGGTGAAGTACCTCATCGATGCAGGCGAAGCAATGCGTTTGCGGTCTCGCGAGAAACCGACAATCAACAAGCAGCGAGGTCCAGGATGAAGCTGCCAATCCCCACTTCAGGTCGGCGGGTCGCTTTTCTTGGGGATTGCCAGGAAAAGGTTGGTGACTTATTTGACCTCTGAAGGACACCCTACGGTAGGTCTCCTCTTGGCTTGTGAAGCATCATCCAAAGGGGCTCTATGTTGAATCCCCCAGTGCAGGCCTCCGTTGAGAAGGATCCAACCACTTTGGGCGGCGATGGGATCAATTTGGTAAGTCCGAACAAAGTCTGCGCGCGGCTGTTGCCGCTTTCAAGCTTGTAGCTTATCAAACAACCACCCGGACAATAATAACCTCCCTCCAGGTCCAGGACATCCCGGGTTGAGAGTGGTCGGGCTGTTTGGTTCCGGGGCTTATTCGGTTGCCCGAGTCATCTTTTCGAGGAGTCGTGCATCTTTGCTTTCTGGGTCATTCCTGCACATGTTGTGGTGAGCTCATCTTGGGGTAAGAAGAGCTCACCCAGGAAAGCCCTTCACTGCTGGATCGCATGTTCCGAGTTTTGAACCTCTATGTTCAGAAGAACCAGTCCGCAGGTGGGGGGGGAGCAGTGCCCCAAGCCCTCTTTTCGTGATGTTAGACCTTTATAACTATTTCGGTAGAACCAAACGTCAATGGGTTTGGGTCTGCTCAAATGATGGTGAAGCGAAAGTGGCTTGGACACACACCCAGCCCTGACCGAATACAGGGACCCTCCCCTGTGCATTTGTTCTTTGGTATAAGGATTGTATGTATGGAGGGGCGGCCCCGCCTTTTGTCTTAGCGGGGAATGTCTTGAAGCAGGGAGATGGGGGCGGCCTTCCGATCGGTGTCATGCTGTTTCCCTCGTTTGAAGCGCCAAAAGGATCTAGAGGAAACTGTCCGATCCCTCAACGTTTTCGGTTACATGTTGGAGTTGACGCAAACCTTCGCAAGCAAGTTGCTTGAGACCCTTGAGCTATCGAAGTTCCAAGAAGCTGTGGAAGCGGTTCATCCTTGGCTGCCAGGTGCCAATCGGAACCAGGCGGATCGGTACGGCAAGACGCCGTTGATCGAGGCACGCTTGGATGTCCACCCCGGCCCGTGTCAGACGTCAGATGAGTTTTGAGTGCACCCTCAAACTACCCGTGAACAACGGGGAAACGCTCCGGAATGTTGGGCAACATCCCCCCTTTTTTACGAGTTGCTTCAGGGACAGATTGATCATGGATTCTCAGGATCCCCTCCATGGCAGTTCCGCTTTGGGTTTCAGAGAGCTCCTGCACTTGGTTCCCTCAATCAACCTGGAGCCCCCCAACAAAAATATGTGTTTAACCCAGAAAAAGGGTTCCCCAAAAGGAGAGTCCTTTTATAGAAACACATTTTTGAGGGGGGGACATTCCTTGTTGATCAGGGGAGCATGAGATATCCCACAAATGAAGCAGCTTTTCGCAAGGGAGCAACGAACCGCCAAGTTCCGGGCGCCGATCACTTGTCGGCGGCTAGGCTTCCCTGGTGCAAGGAGGTCATGGGGAATGAACTGGACTTCAGTTCAGCGTCATCCATGTCATCCGCCTAAATACATGCTTGTTGTTTAGTGGCTTCCCCACTGAGCCCAACAAGGATCTCTTCTTTACTTGACCCGCTGTGATTAGTCGAGTGCGAAAGCCAGCTGCCCCGAAGTAGTTGTTTGCTCGTTGGATTCCAGGACAGGCCTTGCAACCCGCACGCTCGATTTCATGGTGCGGGGTTTGGCCCTAGGAACGTGCCACGGGGCTCGATTTCCGAAGCGCCTTCGCTTCGGGGGGCTGTCCAACGGAGCCGGAAAGAGTTCAAGCCATCAGTCCAAGCCACAAGTGGAGGCCCTAGGCCACTCCACCTGAGCCACAATCAAACCCGGGTAGATGAAGGTGAAGAGGCAATCTCAACCATAAGCAGCCGCGGATATCAAACTTCTTACTCAAAACGATCTACCCAGAACCATGCAAAGGATTGAATCCTTTGCATGGTTCTGGGCTTTGATCGTTTTTGTTTTTGTTGTTTAAACCGGGCTTTGGGTATGACTCACCTATCCGATGGGCCAGGCCAGCCGCTTGGGGCATCTCGAGCTGGTTCGACTCTTTCTGCAGGTTCGAAGGGGGGGGGGAAGGGGCGGGGAGGGCGGGGAAGCTGACCATTTCTTCGTGGTTTCCCTGGGAATCCCCAGATTAATTCCCTAGGTTCAGGTTCCATCCCATTTGGTTTCCTGTCGGATGGGTAGACACTTCGGCATTTGGGGAAGTTGCTTATTTGAGTTGGCACCTCCACAAAAGAGGTTGTTTCAGGGAAGCCGCCCATTTCTGGGCGGTTCGCCCCTTTTGACAACTCACGACCCCCCCACTGATGACTCAGTGGATCTGCTTTACCCCGGTGTTTGCCACAAGAACCACGGGTTCAAATCCAAATCCCAACCAAAACCACAATCCCGAAAAATGACGTCCGTTTAGTTTGACAAGCTTCCGAATCAGAAAGAAGACTTCGCAGGTTGGCGTCGACATGAACAAGGCCGACGGTTATGGCAGGCGAGGGGGAGGGGGGGCGGGGGGTCGGGGTGGGGGGTTTCGCAAAAACGGGCTCACTCATGAAGGTTCTTTGGGATTTGTCTGGTTGTTTGACGTACGTATAGCAGATTGCCCAAGCTTGAATTGGCTTCCCAGGTGATGCGCGCAGCGGCAAGCGACAAAATCCGGGGAAATGGCGCGCACACAGAGCTTTCTGCTTATTCACTTCCCCCCATCAGTGGAGATCTCCTTCTTCCCAGACCCCCATGCCTGTATGTGGCTATTTAGCGAACCACCTCACAAGTGGTTAGTAGGCAAGACGAACTCTGTCCACCAAAGGCTCCGGGAATGATTTAAATTCATACCCACATGTTGATTGCTATGTGGGCCCTGTTCGTTTTCCAGGGAACTGGCCAAGAGTCAGCCAGAGCTTTGCCCTTGGCGTCAGAAAGGCGCAAATCTTGGTGTCACACCCCCGGGCCAGTAACATCTACTTTCCGTACTTGGCGGCTTCCATTTTGCGTGTCTTTTTCGACCAGATTTGTGTCTTATTTTTGTCCAGCAATTTTCCCCTTTGTTCCGGTTTCACCCCTCTCCCCCCCTCCTCCCCCTCATTTTCCTTGTTGGGTGGCGCTTCGGGTGCCAAATTGGGCAATCGAGGACGGCTGTGCAGCTGGCAACGGCGGCTGGACACCTGCGGGTGGCGCGTTGCTTGCTGGAGGAGTCGGCTGGGTTGAAGTTTGGCTTGGTCCTGCGGTTTCCTAGCGCTTGAGTTTGGCTTGAGCTTGGCTAGCGGTTGAGCTTGGCTTGCTGCTTTGAGCTTGGCTTTGTCATTTAAAAAATTGCGCTTGGCTTGGCCCTTTGGGTTGAGCTTGGGTTGGTTCTTTGAGCTTGGGGTGGTCCTTTGGGTTGAGCTTGCGTTGCCTATCGGGGTAATCACTTGGAGCAGTTGTACCCATTGACGCGAAGATGCGCACACTTGGACACGCAAGGGGTACTTAAGTGGTTAGCATCCCTGCTAAGCCACTTGGCCAGCTGCCCTCGCTCCGAGAACTGACAGAACACCCGCTTTTTCCCGAACAGCGGGGACCGGTCTACCTTTGTGCCAGCGTTCTTGGGGTTTTTTGGGGGTGCATGGTTCCTTACATAACTATCCCCTGGCCCCTTGATCGGTTTATTGTGATCAGCTCATAGTACCACACGTCGCACCACGTCCTTAGCCAAGGTGAGTCCTTAAATCATGTTAGCTTTCAGCTAGCAACCAAACAACAAATTGATTTAGCTGACCTTTTAGGGTAAGATCACTTGGATCGCGTCATTGAGTACCCTTTGGTGGCCTGAATGGCAAAACTGCATTGTCCAATCATTTTGCTCGAGCTCATGTATTTCCCCTTGGTGGGAATGTGGACGACCCTTGAACAGGCTTCGTATTCTTGTTTGACTAACGGCCGTTTGTCAGCTTTGCTTGAGCGACCAATGGCATGGCAGTTGTCAAATCACGATCGCCCTCTCGGCTGCTTCTGAAAGCCGCGCAGAAGGGTCCTGGAAAGCCGTATGCTCATTTTTGGGGGGACAGAACCCTCCCGTGTGGTCCTTTTTTCCTCTCCGGTAGCTGTGTTTGGCCACAGGCAGCCCGTATTTGTTCAACCAACTGTCGACAACAAGCTGAACAGTGAGCGCATGGCCATGTTTTGCGGGCCAGTCCGTATGGACAAGAAAAAGTGGCGCATACGGGTTGACAGGTGTCAAGTTGCTGTATCGAGGCGCTCCAAGCTCTGCCGATGGGTACTTCAGAATTTGGCGAATGCGGCGCCGGCCAAAGCCACTTGAGGGGGTGACAAAAAGAATCGGATCCCGCGAGGCTTGAAGCCTTTGGCAAAGGCAGAAGGTATGGGTCCCATTTAGAAACCCTGGGATCCCATCTCAATGGGACCATACCCCAAAAGGATGGCTGGTGATCTATTTCGCCTGGGATACCGAGGGGACGGCAGTCTGTAGGAGAAGCAGCGCGACACTCCCACGGCGCCGACGTTCCATACCTGGGTCTGATCAGATCGCACTTGTGCGAGTGGGTGGTATTTTGCAGAAACCGGCCGTGGAAGTTCCACCGGAAATCGCAAATCCATGGACCCACGAGAGTTCCAGTGCAATTTCCTGTAGCTGGTTTCAAGTTCTGTCTATTCCGAAGTCTCGTTCCATTTTGTGCCCAAGAAGTGACGGCTTCCACGGGTGCCAGCGTTTCTTTTCGGCAAAAGCTCCGGGACCGCAAAGCTGTCGAGCCAGAATTCGGCTGGAGCTTGCTTTTTGAGCGCTGGGTCAGGCTTCGGACCCGGGTCGGTTTTGACCCGATGTTCACGGTCCGAAGCAATGAGCAGGACTCGAGTGGACGAGCTTCCAGGTCATTCTAGAATTGATTCCCCATTCTTTTCAAGCATCGTTCTTTTCAAAACCCGGCTGTTGCCCCTGGGTTTTTCATGGCTTCCTGAAAAGAAGGATCCCTGGAATGGAAATGGAAGGTAGCCCTAGAGTCATCCGTGATTTACGGGCGTTTCGGCGTTTCGGAGAGAGCTTCTGGGTTCCATAACCAAATGCCAGGGCCCTGGAAGTCATCCCCGAACCCCGGCCCCAAACAGCAGGGGAGTTTGGACCTAAACAGCAGGTTACCATTGCCGCCAAGAGAATCCAGGGGCGCAGTTTTCTTTATGGGCAAGAGTAGAGGAGAACTCAACTGCAACTTTTTTTCAACCCTGCCACATTGTCAGATTCCAGGTTAGGCTTTGCCACATTCCTCTGGCAAAATTCGAAAGCTTAGTGGGTAAACGAGCTCGGCAAGCCTGGAAGGTCCCTTGATGTCACATTCCTGGTTTGACCCTGTGGTGCACATATTGTTTTGGGGATTTATGTCCACGCATTTTGGAGTCCCCCATTACGATATTCCTGCCGTACCCTTGCACGGAACAGGTCTTGCTCATGGTTGCTCGTTACCAGCGGCCACACGGGTGGCTGCGAGCATTTGAAGTGAGATATTGCCAAGCAGTGTCCCGCGCACAACTTTGCCCAGCCTTGCCCTTCGAGCTGGTGAGATCTCGACACTTGTTTGTTCCAGGGCATCGTCATCATGTTGCCCAAGGTTCGCCAGTACATGTGGGCACCCATGCGCAGGAAGGGGCTAGAAAGACAGCTTGCTATGACTTTGGAACCTGCGGTTGCCATGACATGGACAGTCCTGGTATTGTAGCTTGACTCACCAAGCTTCCGGACGCCAGGCTTCTAGCGAACCAACCTGGGCAAGAGACCATCAGATCATCAGCATTGGACGCGTGAGTGTGGGAATGGCTCTTCATCGTATCGGTCATAAAGTCTTCAACATTTCAAGACCAGAACTGTGTGAGAGGATGAACTGTGGACCTTGAGAAAACTATGTCCCCGTGCCCATGCTGTCCTGTTTCGCCCAATAGCCATATCATTAGCTCAGGATGGCTGAAATTTACAAAGCCCACCTGGAATATTCAGCATTAGTTTGCAGGGGGCCGTCGAGGATAGTCAACATCCAGGTTTTCGTGAGCTTTTAGCCTTGCCCCCGCTGTAAAGTTGGAGACGCTTTTTTGAAGCTGTTTGAAACGGTTCAAGGGAAGAAACCAAAAGGAAAACTAAAACTTCACCAATTTTAGGAAACAACTCGAAAAGTCGATTGGAAGAAACCCCAAAGGGGTCGTGCAAGTCCTTTTGGACAATGCTGCGGAAACCCGTGGACAATGCGGTTTTAGGGCCAGTCACTGTGAAATTCTAAGAAACCTCCTTCCCTTGAAAGTGAGAAAGTAGTCATAGATATGGACCACTTTGGTATCATCGGGTGATTTCCCATGCGCAGATCTGATTCGTTGCCCCCAAAGTGACAAAACATCTCAAGGAGAAAGGCAAAAGGGCAAGTCGCGCCGTTCCTGGAATGTCCTGAGACAGGCGTTCCCTGCGCGTTTCAGACCATTTCATTTGGCCCAGCGGGTTTTTATGTTGAGCCCCAAGTGAGGTGCTGTCAAAGAGGCACCTCTTGGGTGAAAGGTGACACAATTCCCCCGTGGTTTTGTGTCATCCCCTACCCACATAAAGGGAGTTGTGACACTTTCACCCTGGGGGTTGAACATAAAACGCAACCCTGCGAAATGTAGCACTATTCGCACCGGTTGTCCCTTGGACATTGGCTCGCCCACGCGCAACTGATATTCACAGTAGAATGTCTGGACTTATGTCTGGGATTTATTGAAATTGTTTTATATCTTAAGGTTCACGCAATTAGCTGTGTTTTGGTAAGGTGAATAGCTGAAGACGTGAGGGCGAGTCCCAGTTTGATTCCAGCATGTGCGATGGAGGCTTTCACCCTAATTGATCAGATATGGTCTGCGACGACCACTTTGATTTATTTTGAATGCGATGTTTCCGATGCGAGAAGCAGTTGCAGCACACGGGAGAAACAGCCGTGTTGTCGGCCGGGGACCCGACTGTGGAGGGTTGCCAGGCAACACGTGTGGCCCACAAATCAAGAACTAGGGTTACGCTTGTTCTGGTCGTTTCCATTTACAAGTGTGCCATTTCGGGTGCCATTCACGCGCCATCTACGCTGTGCTATACATATTGCCCTTATGATGATAGAGCTGTTGCGCCACTTTTGATGATCACTGTTGGACAACGAACCACTTTTGATCTCCTCCACTGTTGGACAAACATGATCGGACCCGAACAAAAATTGACCAAAGTAATGACAGCAAG
>CAUJNA010001443.1:65000-78441 GCA_963377175.1 Effrenium voratum
GCTTCCATGCTGTTGCAGACATGCAGTGTGCACATCCCAGCTATCCTGGCAAGCCCCTGTGGCTAAGCTGACATTTGAAACTTGGAGCCACATGGCTGAGTGCACCAGCTGTTGGAACCCATTGGCCCTGCTTTCATGAGCTGGCTCAAAGATTATGCGCAATGCCTTTGACCATCACCCACAGGGTGGAGATCACAGTTGATGAAGGGCGGCCTGTAGCAATCCCTGATGAGCTGATAGTGGAGGACTGACATGCAAGTTGCAAAAAAAAGCCTTCCAGCATGCAAGCCACTTTGTAAATGGCTGCATGCAGGACTCTTTGGGCAGGCAGTATCTCAAGTTGCGGCCTACCAGCCCTGCAGCGGTGCATTTGGTTTGTGGCAAGTCTGTGAGAAATGCTTCATTGTCCAACTTGCAGAAGCTCACTGACCTCAAAGCCATGAGGAACAATGCATTGCTTGAGCAGTCTGGGCAAGCAAGCTCTGCAAGCTTGTTTGATGGAGAAGAAGATGGCCATGCCAACAAGAAAAGGAAGGTTTGCTTCAAGGAGCAGATTGTGCAAGTCAATGTGGCTGGTGTGCCTGTGTCAATCTTGTGCCCAGCCAAGAGGGCATGCATTTCTGACCTCATGGTGCAGTTGGACAAGGACATGTTGTATGCCACTTTGATGCACCTGCGATCTGGTGATATTGACCAAGAGGCGACTGCCACCAAAAGGTCTTATAATTTGACTGGCAAATACAGAAAAGACTGAGCACATCAGCCAATGGAAAAGGTGCAGGTTGAAACTTGTGGGCCGCAATGTAACTGTTGCATGCAAAGTGATCAAACTTTTGGTGTGTCCAAGCCTTAGGGCTGTTCAAGCCTTAGGGCTGGTCAAGCCTTTGGGCTGCAGCACTCCCTTGTGACACACTTGTGCTATACGCAGACTTTGGTGCCTTGCATGGGGCCGTGCTTGGTGCACAGCTGTGCACATGTGTGGCAAACTTTGGGTATTAACTTTGTGCTTGTGAAGCCAGCAGCTCTGTCCTGATAAGCAATAGCCTATGGGCTGTGTTGCCCCTTTTTGTCCAGTGTTATTCACTAGCCTGTGGGCTGTGTTGCTGTTTGTTCATGATAAGCTGTAGCCCTTGGGCTGTGTTATCTTTTGTGTGCCGTGGTAAGCAGTAGCCTCTGGGCTGTGTTACTTTGTTTGTTCCATGATAAGGCAGTAGCCTTTGGGCTGTGATTCCTTTCTCTGTGCCATGGTAAGCAGTAGCCTGTGGGCTGTGTTATCTTTCTTGCTCCATGATAAGCAGTAGCCTTTGGGCTGTGTTGCCTTTCTGTTTGTCATGATAAGCAGTAGCCTGTGGGCTGTGTTGCCTTTTTTTGTGCCATGGTAGTCAGTATAGCCTTGGGGCTGTGTTGCCTTGTTTGTTCCATGATAAGCAGTAGCCTTGTGCTGTGTTATCTTTTGCTAGCCATGGTGAGTAGTAGCCTTTGGGCTGTGTTACTTTGTTTGTTCTATGATAAAGCAGTAGCCTTTGGGCTGTGTTCCCTTTCTGTTTGTCATGATAAGCAGCCTGTGGGCTGTGTTACTTTTTTTGTTCCATGATAAGCATGTAGCCTTTGGGCTGTGTTACCTTATTGTCATAGCCAGTGGGCTGCGCTTCCTGTTTTGTGCCATGCTAAGCAAGATCCTGTTGTCTTTGTTTTGATGCACATGGGCTTCAGGTTGGGCTTTGCTATAAATAATATATATATATATACAGCGTGCGCTGTTGAAAGGGTTCCCAGCCCATGTGGCTGCTTTGGCTTGACAGCATTGGTTGCCATAGAGCCCTTGTTGGCTGCTTTCACACACATTTTGACATGCTAAGCATGAGATGGGTGTTCATGTTGGGCTGCTGCTTTGCTCTCATGCACATGGTTTGCAGCTTTTTTCCGATTCAATCAGCCATGAAGAGGGCTTGTGAAGCAGAGGCAGGGCTTCAAACACAGCAGTCTTGCAATTGCCCCCACTTGTGTTCAGGAGGAAGACATGTCCTTCCAGGGCCTTGTCAAAAGGGTGGGGGCCTGACTCAAGCACTTTGAGTTGTTGGTGATCCTCCCTGCTTTTCAGACGCGAGAAGAAGACTTGCCACCAGATTACCTGCAGGCCAGGTTTGTGTTTGGGTGGAACTGGTTTCTGTGCAGGTGTGCTTATGGCTTGCATGGCTGAGTTGCATTCTTGCTTGTGTAACATTCCCCTTCATTAGCCTTGAGGCTTGTTTGGGGCATGGAGGGTTGCTTAACGATTCTCCTGTTCAATGGTATCAGGCAAGCCTTGTGGCTGAGCAGATTGGTTTGTTTGCACCAATGCTGGCAGGTTGTGGCAAAAGATGAGGCTGCAATGCTTACCTTTTTATCTGGAACTTGTTGGGCATTTGTTGTACTTGGCTGCCAGGCTAGCCAAGAGGGCAAGGCAGGGCAGCAGAACATTTGTTTGATTCTGGTTGGCCAGCTTTGCAGCTTTCATTTTCTGCCAGGAAGCTTGTGAAGAAGCTGTCTATGGAGGGGAGGCAGCCCCTGTTTGGCTTGACACTTGCAGAAGCTTGCTGTTTGGGGCAACCCAATTGCACCTTCTTGTGCAGGATTGGGATTGGGCTGCACCAAAAGAAGAGGTGACCTGGCAAGGTTGAAGGCTGAATGACAGCTTGTATAGCTTCTGGTGGCAGGATTGGGCCAAGCATGATGAGGAGAAGGCAGTTGGCACACTCCTCATTTTCCAGCTTGCTTTGCCCCATTGCACAGGAGAGCTGGCAGTCTGAGGAATCCTGGAGACGATGGAAGCAAGAGAGCTGGCAGGGCTGGTCCAACTGGCGCCAGTGGGAGGAGTGGGAGGCAAGCCAACTCTCCATGTGCAAGCTTGAGTTGCTGCCACTTGCTGTCAACCAGGAAGACCAGCCTCAAGAAAGCGCTTCGGGAGACCACCAGGGTGACAACCAGGACTCCTGCATCTTATTCCTTCATTGTCATGCATCTTGGAGCATGTGCCTTCCACACTTTTCTTTGCATGCAGCCATGTTTGCATGCCATACTGGCAAGCTTTGGGTGGGTAGTGTGATGGCATTGCTTGCTTTCCCCAAAACAAGCCATTGTTGACCCTGTCATTCCAGCCATTGTTGGCTTGCCCCAACCTAGCCACTGTTGGCTTTGTTATTCCAGCCATTTCTAGCTTCACCCAATCTAGCCAGTGTTGGCCCTGCCATTCCAGCCATTGTGGGCTTTCACCAACCCAGCCACTGTTGGCTTTGTCAGTGCAGCCCTTGTTGGCTTTCCCCAAAACAGCCAGTGTTGGCTCTTACATTCTAGCCATTGTTGGCTTTCCCCAACCCAGCCAGTGTTGGCTTTGCTATTCCATGCATTGTTGGTTTTCTCCAACACAGCCAGTGTTGGCTCTGTCATTCCAGCCATTGTTGGCTTCCCATATCCCAGCCACTGTTGGCTTTGTCCTTCCACTTGTTGTTGGCTTGCTTCCAGTATGCATTCTTTTTACACCTCTCATGCCATGCTTTGCAACCCATAGCTGACTGTAGCAAGCCATGAGGCTGTCACAGGTGTGCATGCATGCAGCTGTCCAGCAAGCACTTGTGCATCCCCTCTGTGGAAGAGCTGTGTGGCTACCTTCCAGCTGTCATTTGTACCTAGGGCCTCTTGTTGGTGCCATGGTGTTGCCTGCTGAGTTGAAGCAGCTGATTGATGCCAACTTGGACCCCAATTGCAGTGAAGGTGTCAATGTGAGAATGGACAAGATCCTGGTTGCTCTCAAAGAGCATGGCTTTGCATATGATGCTGTGCTTACACCTGCAGTGCTTGGTTGCCACCCACAAAACCGAAGCAGCTCCATGGTGAACCCATATGATTGCTGGCACAAAGGCAGCAAGGTCCTTGAGGCTGGCATCAAAGCAAGCCTGTTGCCCCCCAACAGTGTTGCCATTGAAGTTGGCAATGGGGCCAAGAAAGCTGCCCAGGTTGAAGCAAACAAAGCCATGGTGGCTTCCAGCCAAGGGCTACTTGCAGCCTGGGAGGTTTCTCACTTGTGGTTGCAGCCATATGGTTCAGTGGCTGAGAGCTGTTGCAGCTGGCATTCAATCACCCCAAGGGGCCACCATTGTTGTCCAGCCTGGCAGCCCCTTGCATCAGCTGATTGACAAGGGCTGGGAGTGGACCATCATCAAGGCTCATTGGTGCCAGATGAGCTTGAACTCAGTCAATAGCAACTCCAAGCCCACCACTGAGTTAGAGATCATGATGAATTTCATGACCCTGCTCAAGTCTGGGCTGCACCATGAAGCAGCCATGCACCAGCTCTTGCAGGCTGATCCTGGGTGCAAGGGCTACATCAAGGACATTGTGGCCTTTGCTGCCAAGTACACAGGTGGCAAAGATTTTCCACTGCTTTTGTGGCTGGATTTGTTTGCCAAGAAGTTTGGCCACTCATTGATGGTTGGTGAAGAGATGATGCAGCAGTTGACGTGGTTCAACTTCAAGGCTTTGTCACCATTGCCGTTTTGCAGACTGGCTTTGTTGGCAACAATTTTGACATCCAGCAAGCATTCAGATGGCATCAGCAGATTGGTGACAAAGTCTGACCTGGACAAAATGAAAGGGTCTCTTCAGGAGAATGCCATCAAGATGGAAGACTTGCTTCATGAAGCTTGGAACAAGCTTCAAACGGACACCAGCCTGAGCACTGACACAAAGACATTGTTGTTTGGGAGACCTGCTGTCAGGCTCACACTGACATTGCTTGGGAAGCAAAAGCACAGCAGGGAGGCCCCCTTTGAGAGCTTCACTCAGATCCTGCAAGTGTTTGCCCAAGAGCTTGCTTCAGGTGGCAAGACAAGGGCCCATGACTCAGCCAGTGTGGCTACCAGCCAGCCACAAGAGGTTTGTGAGGTGCAAGACTTGACTCAAAATGATGCAGCCAAGAACATTCTGCACCAGCATCCTCATCTTGTGGTTGGTGGAAAGTTTCTTGCCTTATCAGCAAGCACTTGTTGTTGCATGTGCCCTTGGATCAAGCGTTGCCCAAACTCGATGGTTAAGCAGTGTTTTGCCCCTTTCTGGGCTCACCTCTTTGTGCATCCTTGCACACCAGCTCAGGTTTGTAAACAAGGGCCATGGTGACCGGGTCTTCATCCTGACAAATATCAATGAGAGTGGTGGCATTTTCCATTGGAAGCCTTTGATTGGCCCCACAGAAGAGGTGGCTGCTCCAACAGACACCTTGAAGCTGTGGAGGCCCACCAAGAGGGACCTCCCTACCCTTTGCCGATTTGATGAAGCTTGCCACCTCGTTGCTTTCCAGCATCCCATTGTGATCATGGAGCACAGGAGAGCATCTGCAACTTCATTGCTGATGGAGGCATTCATGGCATCAAAGAAGGCATCACTTGACTCACTGGGCTTTGTGGTCAACCCAGGCCTCAGCTTGATTGCCACCAAAAAGATGGCCAAAGGATCAATCAGCTTGGTGCCTGTTGGGACACTGTCAGTTCTCAAGAAGAGTGCCAGCAAGCTGAACCCTGCTCTGATTGTCACATATGAGGGTGTGCAGTTTGTCATCCAGCAGTTCAAAGCCTTTACTGGATTTGGCAAGCCTGGTGGCTCCACTCAGGATGAGCAGCCTGGGGTGCTTTGCCACTTTTTCTGGCTGAAGAATGCCACTGATGACAAGGAAGTCAACATGGCTTGCTCATCAGCTGTCCACCATGGATTGTCATACTGTGTGTACAAGAATTGTGTTGCACTGCATGCTGGCACATTCCTGGCCAAGGAGGCTGTAGTGATTGAGCCAGAAGCCAAGAAGGCTAAGATAGATAGTTGAGCTTGTTTCCTTGAAGGCACCACAATACCCCACTAGAAGCAGTTTGTCTCAGTCACTATGGTTGTGTAGTTGACAATTGCATGGTTGTGCCTGCAGGAAGCAAGTCTAGCTTCCACACATACATCAGCCTAGTGGCTTAGCACATTGGAAAATTGCTGCCCTCACTGAGCAGTTGGCATGCATGGTGAGCAGGGGCTAGCCCACTCAGCATCTTGAAGTTGTGACCCTGGGATTGCTTGCAGGACACCATGTCAGATGCTTGCCGCGGCGCTGATGTTGCACTGGGCTTAGATTTGGAGAAACTTGGTGTGTGTTGTTTTTTTGACACAGGCAGACATGGAGACCCAGACTGTGCTGGAGGTTGAGGACTGGACATCACATGCATTGTGCACATCATTGAGCTTGTCTGCAGGACAAGTCTACGATGGTGACCCCCTCCCATTTGGAGCCTGCTGGCGCCAGCACACCCTCAGGTTGGATGAATAAGTGTATTCAGCTTGTTGCAGCTTATAGAGCTGGCGACTGGGCTGAAGCTGATAGATTGTGCTACAGCTTTGAATCCACCAACAGATTTAGGACTGTGCTTGACTCCTATGAGAGGAGATGGTACCAATGGTAGCCAAATGGCTTACTTGGCTACCAGGTGGCTGACAGCTTGCTCTCAGCTAGGAACCCCATCTAACAAATGTTTGACCACTCCAGCAACAATGTTTGATAATTCCAAGTTTCGATTATGGCCAGCACTAATACTTAAATCCCAAGCATTTTGCAGTTGGGTTTAGAATTCTAAATTGAAATTCACAATTTCTGCATTTCAGTTTAGAATTCTAAACCCAAATTCAGAAACCATGAATTTCAGTTTAGAATTCTATACCCAAACTGGCTATCCAACACATAGGCTTGTCAGACTGATCAAGTCAAACATTGATACATGACCTGTATGTTATAGTCCTTGTTTGGCAAGAGCTTAGCTTGTCAGCCACTGTTTGGGCTCATCCGAAACAGCCATGGAATGGCTATGGACAAAAACTGCACACCCACAACTTGCCTTGCATTGTGCATGTTGGGGCTGCATGTCAGTGATTGCTTCTGTGAAATGCTTGTGACCTGTGCATGGTTGTGTTCAAGGAATTTGCATGCCTGACTCATCAAGCCATCAAGGGCTTGTAGCACATTTTGTGCTTTGTGCAGGCATGGTAGTTGCTTGGTGCAGCCATCAGGCTTGTGCTTTTGTGCAGGATGCCATATGCAAACCTGATTGAAGACCACGCGATCGTCGAGGAGTACATTTGCTTGTTCCACAACAACGGGTGGGTTACCTGGCTGGGCCCTTATTTTTGCACTGTATTTGTACACTCTGTCATGCTGGGCATGATGCTTGTGCCCAGGATCCATACTGGCTGCTTGTCTTCACACTGGATCAACTCCAACCCAAGGACTGCCTGTGCTGGAGTCAATTCTGTTTGTTCCAAATATCTTGCAGGCCTGTGTGCACGTTCTACCAGCTCTGTGGGCGGAAGCCCTGGAGGGTGCTTGAGTACAGCAGTGGTTGGCATACATGGACACTTGGCATCAATTATTGCAAGGATTGCAAATCCTGTGCATGATCCATTGAGATTTGTTTGCACTTTGGCCCACTGACTGTGCCATGCTCAGGATCCCACTCCATGTGCTGAGTGATGTTTGTATGGCAGATGGTTTCCACAACAATCCTGCAAAGCAGGCATTTGTTTGCAAGTTTTTCTACCAATCAGAAGATGGTGGTTTCTAGCCATGAGGCTGGACATGAAGATGTGAGGATTGTGAGAAAACAAATGCTCATGTGCCCACATAGGTTCATGTTACAGTGTGAGCCACTGTTGGCTGCTGGTTGGGCGCTGTGCATGTTTTGCCACTTGCAGTTGATTTGTTTTGCCCTGGGTGGTTCCATGCAGGTGGTTCTTTTTTTGGGCTAGCTCAGCCATTGTGGGCTTGTGTGTTGCAGCCATGTTGGCTTTGATGCTTCAGCCATGGTTGGCTTTTATGCTCTGAAACAGGTTGACCATTTCAGTTCAGCCATTGTTGGCTCTGTCACGCTAGCCTTTGTTAGCTTCCCCCAACACAGCTATTGTTGGCTCCGCCATTCCAGCCATGGTTGGCTTGCCACTGATAGCTTTTCACAACCCAGCCACTGTTGGCATGGTCCTTCCAGCCACTGTTGGCTTTTCCCAAAACAGCCATTGATGGTCTTCCCAACACAGCCATTGTTGGCTCTGTCAGTCTAGCCATTGTTAGCTTTCCTCAGCCCAGCCACTGTTGGCTCTGTTATTCCAGCCATTGTTGGCTTTTCGTGCCCTATAAGCACCTGCTGGCCCTGTCATTCCAGCCATTGCTGGATTTCCATACACCAGCAGCTGTTGGCTATGTCACTCCATTGATGGTGGGTTTCCTAAAACAGCATTGTTGGCTCTGTCATTTCAGCCATTGTTGGCTTTCCCCAACCCAGCCATTGTTGGCCCTGTCAATGCAGCCATTATTGGCTTTCACCAAAACAGCCAGTGTTGGCTCTTCAATTCTAGCCATTGCTAGATTTCCCCAACCCAGCCACTGTTGGCTTTGGTATTCCAGCCATTGTTGGCTCTCCAACACAGCCAGTGTTGGCTCTGTCATTCCAGCCATTGTTGGCTTCCCATGTCCCAGCCAGTTTGTCATTCCACTTGTTGTTGGCTTGCTTTCAGTGTGCCATTCTTTTGACACCTCTCATGCCATGCTTTGCAGCCTATAGCTGACTGTAGCAAGCCATGAAGCTGTCAAGGGTGTGCATGCATGCAGGTGCCCATGCAGCATGCCCTTGCCCTGCATGTTCATCACCTCTTGCAAGTCTTGGGGCGTTGCACGAAGCCTTGTGGCTGTTGTAGAGCATGCACTGCACTGGCCATGATTGAAGCCCATGGCTTTTTGGCTTGAACTGACACCCATAGTGCATTTGTAGTTTGTTGTGGGCTTGGCTTGTGCTAGCTTCCTTCAGTGCCAGCCCCATGGGTCACTGGAGCATTGGAGACTTTGCAAAGGAGCTGAGTGACATTGAGCAGTTGTACCAAATCAGGAATGAGTCAAGCTTGGTGCTTGAGTTAGTCAACCAGCTGTGCTTGAAGCTTCAAAGCTTGCATCAGCCTGGCCCTGCCTTTGCCTTGGCCATGTTCAAGAACATCAAGGCTGCACAGCTGCCAGAAGGCTTGAAGAGCAAGCTTGTGCTCCAAGTTGAGAAGAGTTGCTCTGAATCTTCAGCTGGCCCTTTGAGGGTCAATTGTGCACCGCAGTCAATGACTGCCCCATGGAACTACATGAGCACCAGTGAGTGGGCAAAACTGTTGCAGGTCAGCACCATGGAGGCAGTGCAGGTGATTGTGGCCAGGATGAGGAAGGCTGGAATCAAGTCCCTCAAGGAGGACACCAAGAAGGGCATTGTGTCCATGCTGATCTACTTGGAGACTGCCAAGTCTAAGCCAGTACCTCCTCCTGGTGAAATCTACCAGCTAGCAATCTATGTGAAAGACTCCTTTCTTGCTTGTGGGCAAGAGGCATTGGTTGCGGGGCTTGCCACCTACCCTCAGCGCCCCACAGATGTTGGCCCTGCGCCTTGGCTGCCTTTCATGCCAGCACAAGCTAGGCCATTTGATAAACAATGCCTTTGTTTGAAACAGCTGAGGATTTCACATCTGCAGTCTACAGTGTGGATGACCAGCCTATTCAGATTGATCTCCAGACCACAGCTGCAATAGTAGCTTTGTCCAGAGCAACAAATTGACAAGGCTGAGGTCCAAGACACCAAGTTCAGGCTCTTTGTCAAGCCCTCAGAGCACTGTTGGCAAGACCGATGCCAATCCTGGAAGCCTCATGGAGCAAGCCATGCATGGCTTGGCAATGCTTTTCCACAAGGCCAAGGAAATGGATGCATCTGCCCCAGTGCACATCCAGATCCAGAAGCCAAGTGATGCCCAGCCAAAGAGCTACAGCCAGAAGGCTCCACCTGCAGTTTGTGACCAAGAGCCAGGCAGCTCAAAGGAGGATTCTGTCCCTGAGAAGCCTTTGCTTGTCCAAGCTAGAGAGCTTGGAGAAAAAAGCTCACCTGATGGCAGCCGCCCTGGCAAAAGCTTGGAAGACTATGAACTGGATGCATACAAGAAGCTTGAATCCAAAAAGGGTGGCAAACTTTTAAAAAGGCCAGCTTCCAAGAGCCAGCCAGCCAAAAAGGCTAAAGCGAAACCCACTTGTGCAAAGAAGCAATCAGCTTCTTCAGGTTGGCCAAAGAAAGTTGTTTATGGCTGTACCAGGTGCAGAGGCACCTGCAATGGCTGTGACACTTGTAGAAAGCCTGGATTTCGTGGGTTGAAATTACCTGGAAGGGCAGCTTGGGTTCAATGGGCCAGGGAGAATGGCAAGCTTTGAGTCCACTGTTCATGGCAAGTTTGTGCCTCGTAGCAGTCACAAAGACTTGTTGTTGAGCAAGGCTTGCTGTTGCCCGTTGCTTGTTGCTGGGGAAGAAGAAGCTGCTCAGCTGGCTTCTTGCTTTGCTGCCACTGGGGGCGTCCAGGTGTGGAAAAAAGCACATTGCCAGACCATGCTTGCACACATGCGCCTTCCCTGTGTAATTTGCTGTGGAGAGCATAGGCATTGCACTGATTGCCAAGCCAAACTTGTAGCTGTAGGTAGCATGGCTACACACAGCTAGATTTCATGGCTGCTACAGGCAGCCTTTGTGGCTGGCAGCCTTCCTTGGCTGGCCATATAGCCTTGTGGCTGGAAGCCTACATCATTGTGGCAGAAAGTAGTAGGGCCTGGATTAAATGCCTTCCCTTAATCCATGCAAAGCAGGTAATGCTGTAAGTAGCCTTCATGGCTGTAAGTAGGCTTGTGGCTGTGAGAAGCCTTCATGGCTGTAAGTTGCCTTCATGAGAGTAAACAAAGCCTTTGTGGCTGTGTAGCTGTTTATGCCACTATAGGGTTTTCATGCAAGCAAATAGCCTTTCTGTTGGATGAATGGCACTGGCTGCTGCAAGTAGCATGCATTGCACCGAGTTGCCAGAGCATGTTGGCTTAGAAGGACAGTATGGCTGTATTTGGTTTATAGAGCAAGCTGCATCCTAGCACATGCCCTTGGCAACCTTTTTAATTTCTCCACAGTTGTAGGCCCCAAGCTATCCATGCTGCACACACCCCTTTCAGGGCCCTTATAAAGCAGTGTAAATCCCATGGTAAGAAAGCACTGAAGTTTGTGCCTTGCTTTGTAGGGGGCCATGTCAGACAGAGCCCAAAAGCTGCAAAAGCTGCACCACCTGAGGGACTCAGTCCCTTTTGTGTCCAAGTCTGCTCTGTCATCCATTTTGGACCATGTCAAGGAGCAAGGGGCTCCAGACATGTCAAGTGCCAAGCATATGAGAGAGGCCACAAGGAACTTGCTTGGGCAAGCAAACGCCTATGGACCTTTGATACTGCAAGATGAATTTGCTTGCCTGCAAGGCAACCCTGTAAAGATCAGCTACCTGAACTTCTTGTCCTTCTTGCACTTCTGCTACAAGAGTGGTGGCTCTTTGCATCAGCAGCTCTGCAATATTACAGAGCCTTTGGGCTTGCTTGTGTACACTGATGAGATTGTGCCTGGCAACCCATTAGCAAACCACCCAAGCAGGAAATGCTGGTGTGTTTACATTTCCATCAAACAGCTTAACCACCACTTGCAATCTGAAGATGCTTGGGTCACTGTCTGCTGTGTAAGGTCTTCAGTTGTACAGCAACTTGCAGGCCACATGAGCCAGCTCATCAAGCAACTACTCTTACCAATCTTCAGAAGCCCATGGGCTGAAGTGGAGAGCCATGGCATCTTGCTCCAAGAGCCCCCAAGCTCTGCCAAGCAGCACAGCAGATTCAGGTGCTGTTTGTCCTTCTTCATCCAAGATGGTGCTGCTCACAAGTATGTTTGGTCAGTGAAAGGAGACAGTGGTTCTCGCTTTTGCTGCTTGTGCAAAAATGTATTCAGCACATCTGACCAAGAGGAAGGAATCAGTGAGGTTTCAAAGTTTGTCTCAGCTTCCAGACTGGACCTAGCAACAAGCCAAGAAATCTTTAGCTCTTGGGATAGGATGGCTGCAAGGCAAGCTTGCAGTAACCAGCAGCAGTGGAAGTTGTGGCAGCAAGCAGCAGGCATATCTTTCAGCCCTGAAGCCATGCTGGCTTGTCTTCAGCTCAGGTCGGTTGTGGACCCTGTGAAGCAGTTTGTTCATGACTGGATGCACTGTTTGTGTTCCAATGGCATAATTTCACTGTGTATCTTCTTCATCCTTGAAGAGATGGACTGCTGGAAGGAATTTGGCAACTATTCTTCTTGCTGGGCACTCCCTGCCAGCTTTGGCAACATCAAGGTGGCACCTTTGTTTGAAGCCAAGAGGGTGGAAAAGCACAAGAGGTCCATGAAGTTCAATTCCACTGCATCCGAGCTGCTTACTGTCCTCCCCATACTGGTGCATTTTTGCCAAAATGTGTGCAAGGAGGCATGCATAAAGCAAGTTGAGTGCCTAGCTTCCTTGCTATACTTGGTGGAGCTGCTGCAATCCACCTGGTGCACTTCAATTTCCTGGCAGCAAATACAGCATGCAGCTGAAGAAGTTCTCAGACTATGGATTCAAGCTGGCTGGAGAGACAATATGATGAAAAAGCACCATTGGCTGCTGCACCTAAGCTCTGCCTTCAAGCAGCATGGTATGATTGTCAACTGCTTCTGCATGGAAAGGAAGAACAAAACATTGTCCAGATTCAGCAATCCTGTGCAGAATACTGCTTACTTTGAGCAAGCTGTGATGGAAGACGTTGTTGGCCATGAGCTTCTCAAACTGAGCAAGGCCAATGTCTTTTTGCCCAGCTATGTGCTGGAAAAGCCTACTGCCTTGCCTGCCAAGCTCTTGTGGATTGCCCAACAGATCTGGCCCTTGGGCATGCTTAGCCAAGACTTTGCAGCGAGCAAAGCTGCCAGGCTGAAGTTTGGAAGTTGTAGTGCTGGCGATGTTGTTTTGTACCAAAGCCACAGTTCCAAAGCAAAGTGGATGTGTGGGCAGTTGGAGTGCTTTGTAGCTTGTGGTGTGCAGGCATGTGCTGTCCTGCGACCCTTTGAATTTGAAAGTGCAGGGCCTTCTATGGCCCATGCTTTGTGGAAGCCAAATGGCTCTTCACTGCTAGCAGTGCCTTTGCAAGATGTTTTGGTGGCTGTCACCCATGCCCAAGGCAGAGATGGCATGACCACCCTGGTACCACTGCCTTACAGGTGAAAACGCACTGGAGCCCTTGTCAGCTGTTGGTTGCTTGATGCCATGGCATGGGCATGCACCAGCCAAGCCTGATGGCTACTTGGAGTGGCAGGTGCAGATTGATTTGCGCAAGATTTGCAAATTGAAGCCTTGAGGCTGCTGAACAAAGCCTTGGTGGCTGGCAACTATACAAGCCAGTGTTGGCTATTATGCATGTCCTCTGGCCTGTTTTTCACATCAAAAAATCATGAAAACATGTTTAAAAAACACTTGCAAATCGTACATTTTTTGGGGGTTATAACTAGTTATAACT
>CAUJNA010001444.1:0-53249 GCA_963377175.1 Effrenium voratum
GCCAGTCCTTCCTGAGGACCTTCACTCTCCGGTGGGCCTTGGTGACGTCCGCCTTGAGCAGCACCCACCTGGTGCCCGGCTCCGGCCATAGCCAGCCCCCAGGTGGAGGTTTGACGATCCCCCCCTTGGGGCCAGAGGCACCCTGAGAGGGGGGTCCCTCCTCGGCTGCCGCGTGTAGCCAATGGAGAGCTTGGACCCCATCCAACACCGTCGGAGCCGTCGTCCTCTCCACCGTCTGGTTCCTGATGGTGTCATTGGCCCCTCCCACCGAGCCATCGTAGATCGTGCGGATCTTGTCCCCCTCGTCGATGCCCGCCAGGGGGCCGGGACAAAGGTCCTCACTGTCGCAGCCACATCGCGATGCTGCCGCCTCCTTACTGAAGGGGCCCTCCACCATGCCCATGGGGACCTCCTCCAGAAATGTGCCCCGGATGAGCTCACTGAAGTGATCCGCCGAGGGGTAGTTACCCCTGCCCGTTGGGTGGGGGAGTTCCTGGAACTCCGGTTCCTCCCCTTTCAGCTCCTTCTTGAGGGGCCAGATGCCCGGCGAGGTCAGGGGCGGGTCCGTGACCCCCAGCGGGACCCCTTGCTCCAGGTCCCGGGGAAACTGGTGGTCGGGGTCCTGAATGTTCAGAGCCACGCTGTGCAAAATATCCAGGAAGAAGGGTTGGCCGTCCGCTGGTCGGCCTGCCCAATCTCCCTGATGTCCTCCAGCAGGTCCTCCGGGAAGGGATGTGACCCATCCCCCAACGAGAGCGACTCCTGGAGCTTGTCCCCCCACGGCGAAGTGAGGACACAGATCTTGGCCCCCAGCGCTGCTGCTTTGGACAGCGGTGGGCCCACGGGGCCAACCGTCCCAATGAGGGCTTTCCTCCACCGTCTCTTAAGGGACGCTGCTTGAAAGCCATCTGGAGGTACATGACCTTGTCGGAGATATTGGGGTCGTGAGTGATCGGCAGGATGGTAGGCCGATCCGAAATCTCCATGCCCTGGTGTGCCCATGGGTCCAGGGGAAGAGTTCCCCCCCCAAGTTCCTCCACCTCGCCAGTCCTCTGTGTCGATGTCCCAGCCTCTGGAGTGTCCGAGGCCGAGACCGGAAGTGAGCCCAAGGTCAGACCTGCCAACGCTTGTTGGCCCGCCTTCAGCCTCCGGGACTGGCGCTTGTTGTCCCCCGGCGTGCTGGGAGAAGGCTCCCTTGGACGCCTCGGGGGGGTCGTTGGGGTAGCCTGGGGCGCCATGCCCCCCGGCCTCAGCGCCTCCAGGACGGGTCCCGCTCGGCAAAGGATGGCCGCTGCTAGACCCTGCATCATCTGCTCCGGGTACCGGCTGAGGTCACTGGAGTTGAGCTTTTCTCCCCTGGGGTGCGACCCGTGGTTGCAACGCAGGTCATGCCAATGGTGGAGAGGAAGGTCCGTTGACAATGCCGTGGACTTCACAACCACCTGGCCCAGGCGGCACTCATCGAACTTGATGAGGGAGTGGTGGAGTGCACTCGCCCATTGAACGTAGGCCCGCGTGACCCAGATCGATGAGCACCTCGCTGCGCTCGGGCTCTTGCTGCACTCCATCGGGTCCATCGGGTGCTCCAGGAAAGAGGAGCCAACCTGCGGGACCGTCAGCTGACCTAGCCCCTTGTAGGCCAGCGAGGTCAGGTACATCTGACGGAGCATGAGCACGCTGTCATTGTCCGTGTCCTCCATAACCCGGGGCTCCTAAGCCCCACAAGGTCTGCTCTGCTCTGCCCCTCACCGGCGGCGGACCACCCGGTTTGGGGAACCACCTGAGGATGCTCCACGTCCTGCAGTTGGGGCCACCTCCCACCAATGCGACCTTGCCCGCCATGGCCATGGAGCACATCGTCGAGTAAGGCTCCTCGCCCAGCATGTCCTGGCCCAGGTCTCCGCCCTTTCTCCTGATATCCACCGCCCAAATGTACTCCGAGAAGGCCGGGTTGTAGGCATGGAGGTAGGCATCCAGGGCCCCCGCATCATCCTTCCCCGCGTACAGCAGGATGAGGGACGGCTTTGAAGACCCCGGCACTGGCCTCGGCGTCCACCCCAGTCTGAGCCTCAGTCTTTCCGGGATGTCCTGCATCCATGGGAAGGTGGGGCTTGCCCCCCCTAGGGATTCCGTGCTACCTTTGTCTGATCCCCCGTCATCTGTCCCCGGGCTTGATGCTTGCCCTGGCGGTTCTTCCCGCCCTTGGAGCGCCCCTTGCTGGGCGGATCCTCCCCTCTGGGTCTCTCTGGGGGGTCTACCCACTGCCTCGGTGGGTGCGGGGGGAAGGGATGCTTCCGCCCTTCTGGAGTGCCCTGGCTGGGACCGCTCCTCTTCTTCGGTGGAGGGGCTTCCGGGGCCGGTGGCACCCTGGAGAAGTCCCCCCCCCTCTGAGGCCGTCCTGGCCTCCCCCGCTCTGTCTGCCTTCCGCTGTGGCTCTGGTGGGGATGGCTCTCCCCCTCTGTGTGCACTCTCGCACTGGTGGCCTGTGATCCCAACTGAGACTGGGAAGCCACGGGGCCTATGGCACCCTGGGTGGCCTCCTGTCACTTGGGAAGGTGAGGGCATGCCTGTGGCGCATGCTTCGATGGGGGGGCATCACACACCCACCCATCCTTCCTGACCGGGCAGTTGTGGGAACGGCCGCACGATCCCGAGCACTTGTTGTGGAGGTGATGATCCCTGCAGTACGCCACCCCTTTGGGATTCTTGAAAGCCCAGTGGTCCGGCCATGGAACTGAGGGGGAGTTGGGGGACTTCCCCTTGCCGCCCTTGCCCTTCGGCTTGGACCGGGTCGGCCCCGAGGGCCAGGCGCCTGTCCCCCCCTTCTTCGGCTTCTCCCACTGAGTCTGCCACACCTTAGGTGCCTTGCCCTTGTTCTTCCCCTTCTCCGGCGCCCTGTTGAGGTGCTCATAGACCTCCCGTTGCCAGAAGAGGAAGTCGCCCCTGATATTCTTGAGGGCATCGGAGAGGGTGGTGCCCTGGTGCACCATCTCGTGGATCTTCCTCCACGCATTGCGCTCTGCAAACAGCAAGGTGTCACTCGGGGGAGGCCTTCTGCCAGCGATGTCCTCCCCATAGAACCAGTCATACCAATCGTCCAGCTCCGCCTTGGTGACCTTCAGGTTGCCAAACTGTGGCAGCGCCGCCGTGCACATCAGGAGCGTCGTCCTGAAAGTTTGGTGCAAACGTTCCAACTGGCGCCGAGATGTGGGGTGGCTCCTCACCTCTTCTTCATCCTCCCTGTCCCAGCCGTCCACCGTGATCTTCTTATGGGTGGATGAGGGGCGTTCCCCTTCTTCCGGGAGCGCGCTCACGATGTGTTTTGCCGGGATGTAGCCCAGCTCACCCTTGGCAATCAAACGCCACTGCTTCTTGAGGTAGCCATCACTCCCTTGGAACTCCAACCTCGGCTTCGGGGTTCCATGAGTGGCCACGTAAGCATCCTCCAGCTGGCGCCTGTCACACACAACCTCCAGGGGCGCCTTTGTCGGGCCCGCCTGGCCCGCCGGGTGATCCCCTTGGTTGCCCCCCCGGACCAAGCTGGCTGCCACCCGGACTGCCTGAAGGAGGCGCATCGCCGTGAAGGCCGAGGTCTGGACATTGAACCCGTTCTCCCCATCCCGGAATCCCAGGTCCCGGGGGCCATTCTCCCTCGCCGCCGCTGGGGTGTCCCAGCGATCCGCCAGGTCTTCCACCGTGACGTATCCCGATGCGCCCAAAGCTGCCTGGGCTGCCCAGGGGATCTCCTTCCCAACCAGGATGGCCGCCAGTGGCTTGTGCAGCTTGGCCACGTCCTCCTTGAACTCGTCTGGGACCTCATCCGGGGGTTTGGCCGCCATGACCCCCGACCTTGGTGTGGGTGGGTGGGTTTTTCCACAAAGTTGGGTTCAGAGAACCCAAGAGCAAAGCTTGAGCCAAAATGGCCAGGGCCATTATGGTCAAGCATTTCAAACACAGTTCATGTTTCCACATGCGTTTCAACATTAACAAAGTGTATGCAAGCTAACCAAACGGCACCACACACGAGCACGCGATAACTCTTTCATCCGAGCAGTGTGTTGGTGCCAGGGACTCATCTTCCCCTGTCAGATGACCAACGCTGGGTGGGCCTCATGGGCCACCCAACTCACAATTCTCAAAAACTGAAGAACGGGTGTGCAGACTGGTAGCGCCATTTCTGAAGGACAGTCTGGCACACCCGCCATTTCCGAAGGATGCCAGTCTGTGCTGAGGGCCCTGGCCATGGCCCCTCTCCGGGCCTCCCATCCCCTTGGTGCCGGGGGCATTTAGGCTACCAAAGGTAGGGCCACCACCTCGGTCTCCGACCTGGGTGTCCACCGAGTCATCCGTTTCGGAGCCTGAGTCCGCCGAGGAGTCCGAGTCCTCCTGCAGCGTGGGGACCTCTGCCGGCTCCAGTGCCCAGTCCGCCGGGAACCCATGCCGCTTGAAGCAGCGTTCGCACTTGCCATAGGCCTCCAGCACCGAGAGCTCCTGGACCTTAGAGGCCGCTGGCCGCCAGCCACATCCCACGGCCGTGCCCTCAACATTCAGCAGGTGGATTCTGGACTGGCCGGCGTTGCCCGTGCGTTTGACCGCCGCCACCACCCGAAGGGGGAGGTCCGGGGTGGCTGGAAACAGGTCCTTGGCCGGAGAGCACGGCCGATGTCTACGTGCGGGAGAAGCGCAGCGTGGTTGTGGAGATCTGGGGCCAGGTAGCGCAGAAGGTCCCCAACCTGAACGTCGGGCCAGGCAGGGAACGCAGGGAGGACTTGAATCACCCGGACTGGGCGGACCCGCTCCCGCCACCAGCAGTGGACATCACGGACGCAGGTCCGGAGGGCCGCGAGGACCAGATTGAAAGGGAAGGGGAAGCATCCCCTTCGGTACCCTCAGGGAGCGCACCATCGGCTCGATCATGGTCAGTGGTGGAACACGAATCTGGAAGGCGCAGTCCGGGATGAACACCCGGAACGAGTGCCACGACAGCGGCTTCACCAACCCCGGGGTGACACCCCGGCGGAGAATAGCATCTTTGAGCCATCTCAGAGCCCTTTCCGGTGTGGAATCAGCCCTGCAAAGTCCTTGCTTACCGTCGGGAGCAAGTAATCCATGTCCTGGAATGCCTCCTCAGATACCAACCGCCTGACCGAGGCCACCCAGGTGGTCCACCAGGGGATCCCCGTGAAGCTGTACTTCGGAGCAATCAAGGGGACCGGGTTGCGGTGCTGCGGAGACCGTCTTCGTCTGCCAGGCCTTCAGTTCCACCGTGTTGCTGGTGTGGATGAGGTCCTTGGGGTGAACATGCTGAAGGTCATTGAAGCGAGCACTGCACCCCACCTGGAACCGGGCGAACCCCAGGATGAAAGCGTCCAGCACCTCGTGTCTGTTCTTGCCCGGAACCTCCTGCGTGCCGGGGCCGGTGGCACCCAGGCGATCGTAGCCGGCCCCCTCCTCCAGAGCCCAAATGACCTCCTTGCTAGGGACCACCGCCTTACGCTGTGGCCTGGTGACCGTGTCCGTGAGCGCCTCTTCCAATGAGCTCTTGTTGGACTTGAGGCGATGGAGCTCGTCTATTTTCAGCAGTCCGAAGGTCTTGGAAAACCACTTGAGGGTGTTCCACACCTGCCGCAACTTGCACGGGGTGACCTCCTCATCGGCGAGCTGGTTGAGGAGAGAACGGACATGTCGTTCCTGCCATGGGATGACGGTGAAGCCTCTCTTGCGGAGACCAGGCAGTGTTGCCTGAGCGTCCGGAACCTGCTATCCGCCAAGAGGTCCAGTGCTTCCTTGCGGAAGTCCTCCCCCAAGATGTCCCGCATGTATGCAATGTGCTCCGCGAAGGGGGCGAAGTGGGCAAGGAGCCGTTCCGCCCATTTCCCGCGCATATGGAGTTCCAGTGCTCGCTGAGTCGTGGGCTCCATTTTTTTGATCTTCCCGGGCCTCCAGTGCCGCCACTTCAGAAGCTCCGGCTGTTGGAGTGGGGGTGGGTCATCTCGCGAGAACCACCTCAGTTGGTCCTGGCGGTCCCACTCATTCTCCAGCGGGGAAAAGTTCTCGCTGGGCTTGCCGTCCGCAGCCGCCATGAGGAGGAGCCAGAGGCTATCCCAAAGGTCGGCCAGGTCCCCCGCGGACAAAGGCTGGGGAAGCCTGCCCGCCGCCGACGCCACCAGGCCGTTGAAGTAGTCCGTTGGACCACTTGGTCCGCCTGGTCCACCGGAATGCCCGAGAGTTCCAGGAGCTGAGCGAATCGGAGGGCCGGCTCCCCGCCCAGCTGCCTCCTCCTCCGCCGTGCCATGGCGCAGGCACATCAGGACCAGCAGCTCCCCGTCTGTCTGTCTCGGGGAGATAGACTCATCCGCCAGCGTGTCCCAAAGGAGTAGTCGAGGGCCTTGCCTAGCAATAAATTGCTTTCATACATACACCCCCCCCTACATTTTTTTTCATCTTCCATCTTCTACCCTTATTTGTTTTCATCATTTTTCTACATTCCTTTCTGTCCATCTCATCCGTTTTTTTCTCATCATTTTTCCAAAATTTTCGCCATCCTTTTCTCCTTCCTCCTCGCCTCATTCATTTCACCAACTACCCTCCAAAATGTCATTTCCTCAATTTCCTCGCCTCATCCATTTCAAAAAAAGAAATTTTGCAAAATATATTGCAAAAAATATTTGTCATCAAAAAAATATTCGAACTGTCTAAAAACGATTTCTCCATTTCCCGGACAAAAAATAGAACAGCAACAACATCACTCCCTCCTTCGTTTCATCAGTTTCATCATATATTTTTTTGGGGCGTGGTCGCATAGCTTGCGAGCTTCGCTAACGCTCGCGTGTCCCTTGTAGGATTTTATCTTCAATATATAAAACGCTATACTTACATTATAATTATAACATATAAGGGTATAAATGTTATTATTATAGTATGATTAATAATTATGGGTTAAATTTATAGTCAGGAAATATGTCTTCAAATATGTAATCTACATATTTATCAATATCACCAATGTCTATATATTTGATATTGTCTTTTCCTATTATTGAATAAATATATTCCCAGAAAATCAAATTAACTAGTAGCCATACTTGATATTTAGTGTTGTAGTAAGACCATACATGATATTTAGTTATTCTAAATTCATTCAAGACCTCGTTTATTTTATCTTTACTTAATAAATGCCAATCAATCGCATCAAACATGCGTCGAAATTTTTTAACAAATGCTTTATATGGTTTAATTAATTGCGTTTGTCCCTCCAAACCTCTTAATTAAATCTTTATTATTAAAGAACTCATTAATTTCTTTTTCAAATGACTTTCTAGCAATTTTATGGTAAAAACATACAGGACATCGTTTTTGATATTTCATAAAGAATTGCAATTGTAATTGAAACTTTGTATACCCCTTATCCTTATGTTCTTCAACAAAAAACTTTTCAAGGTCTCTTGTTATACAGCATTGATTACAATATACATCATATTCACTTATTTTATTACATAGATTGGCGGGTAATAACTTATACAATGTTATATTAACATCATTCCTTTTAGTTTTACAACATTCGCACTTTGAATAATTAAATAACATTTCCACTGTAATATATATAGTGTTTATTTCTTTAAATACTTTTTTACAAGAATTAAAATTACATATTGAAATATAATTATAACATATAATATTTTACATGTTATTATTATATTATGATGATAATTTAAGCTCAGGATAATAATTTAATTGATATATCTTACCTCTTTCATACATCATTTTAAAAATAAGATTAATATCTCTCACTGTATTTTTAACATTAAACTGTTCACTTTCAATATATGATTTTATGACTTTTTTTACATCAACGCCGGGTTTACTATAATAAATCAACATCCATAATATGTCATTAATCATTTCATACTTTTTCTTACTGATTTTAAGAAACTGTTTAACATAATCGTAAGGTGGTCTTTCATACACAGTTAAAAATATCAATATTTCATCTTCAACATTTCTTTCATCTATATTTTTAAACGCCAAACAATTTTCTATTATATTTTGATATCGTCTCCATCTTCTACAAATTTTACATTCATCTTCTTTGCCCAAAGAATAATCAATAATATTATTAACTATTCCATTAGGTAAATTCAATTTGTATAATTCCATATTTTCCTTTTTGAAGTGGCAACAATCATAGCATTTTTTATTGATATAATTATTGATTTCGGTTTCCATCATTTCTATTATAATATATATAGTTTTTATTTCTTTAAATACTTTTTTCCAAGAAATACATTTATACCTTTAATAACTCATGTCTCAAAAATGCCCTGTCATAATTTTCAATATAATAATATTCCTGTCCTAACTTCTTTTCAATCTTTGCTATTTTGTATGTTTGTTTAGTCCAATGGCTTGTGCGTTCCTTTTCTGTTATTCCTTTCTTCCTTGCTATTTTGACTTCATCTGAGGTTTTCAACTCAGGATATTTTCTGGTCATTCTTGCATGAGTTGCAATGTTGAGCCCTACGGTCAAGTTATTTTTTGGTTGTCTTGCTTCCTGCGGTGTGTGTCCAGTTGTAGAATGAACCATTTTATTATTATAAGTAAGTAATACTTCAAAATTATAATCTGTCCATTGTATATTTTCCTTTCCTTTTTTCTCATCGTGTTCAATCCGCTTATACAGCATTTGTTTGTATGTGCGCACAAAGCGTTCGGCCATTGGAGCATGACCTCTCGTTAAATATAATTCAATGCCTTCTTTTTTGAAATAATCTTGAATAATGCTTGTTGTAAATGAACCTTCCATATCTCCATAAACCATTTTTGGCTTTCTTCCCATTTTGTGTAATCCTTCTACTATTCCATGTGCTACATCTTCAGGTTGTTTAGATTTGATAGGTATAACAACTGCATATTTTGTGAAAGCGTCAATAAATAAGAAAGCAACCCTATTTTTTTGATTTGTTAAATCACTGAAAAAGAATAAGTCCATTTGATATTCCCAGTATGGTTCTTTCGGAATAAAACTGTTATATCCTCTCATTTTAGTTTTTTGTTCAACATTATTTTTAAAGAATGCTTCAATATCTGCCATTGTTATGCTTTTATCCTTTGCCCTACTGTCCTTAAGTGTGGTGGCTTTACTTCCAAAGCCTCCCTTATCATAATAAACATTATTAATAATATCTTGCTTAGATGCCATATAAAATAAGATAGATATTATTTTTCCCGGCGATTACAGTTTAAACAGTAAGATATACAGTTTTCCTTATGATGGGCATAATCGTTGGTTATTCTTTGGGCTGTCATATTGCTATTTATTACTCCATTATTTATTTCTATGTCAAAATCTGAACTGCATTTATTACATCTGGTATTAAGCCTGTCAAATAACCATTTGACATCAATATATTGTTTGTTGTCTATCTCTCTCTGCTTTCATGTCTTGTAATTTATATTGTTTAATCTTATGTTCTAAATATCTGGTTACTTGTGCTTCATTTAAATCAGTATCATCTACGTCTGCTTTGAAAAACTTGACTTTATTGATATCTCTGCATCTCGTGAGGGCTGTCCAAATCCACTCACGGCTGACCAAATGTGATTTATCCCATTCGTGTATAGTAATGCTTTTATCTAGAGAAGCCCCTTGAGATGAATGACATGTAGCACAATAAGCATGTATAAAGTGCTTGTCTAAAGTCGTGGTGTTTGTCATGAATATAGTTTTACTTTTGATATCTTGGATTTCTACTTTCCAATCATCAATACTAATAATTTCATAAGTAATATTTACATTAAACACCTGCCCCATTTCCTTTTTATAAACTCTGCATATCACATGCTCTCCAATTTCATATTTATCTGTCTTTACTAAATTATTTCTTACGGTCTTGCTTACCCATTTGCACCTAGCATTAGTATAGGCTATGTTATGCTCTCCTTCCATGATGTCGCTTGTAGTTTCAAAATGTTTATTTACTATTTCCTTAATGGGCAGTTTATTTTTCCAAATGTCATTATATATATCATTCAATTTAATTTTATCTTCTTCTGTCTTAAGTCTCTTAGATATCTTAAGATAAATCTTATATTTAAATATTTGATTAAGACAGTTGTTTAAATATGTCTCGTGGTGCTGGATGTTAGTTAAATCAGCTATAGGTTTCAACTGCTTCCCGTCAGCAGTTCCTATAATTATCTTCTCTGGGTACGTATCCTTAAACTCCCTAACTCTGTTCAAAATATAATTGCCCGCCATACCTAGCTCATCAAACACAATACAATTATAATCAGAATGGTCAAATGTCGGTAGTCTTTCTCCAGCTTCTATTGGAATACTGAAAAACTTGTTTAATGTTTCGGCGTCGGCTTCGGTTTCTTGCTTCTGCTTGTTATTAGAACATACGAATAACACATTATAACCTAGATTTTTCATATATTCGCCTATATAACTCTTGCCACTTCCAGCCAGTTTTGCTTTTAGTAAAACCGGATGACACGACACAATTTGCTCACAAATGCTTTTGGTGTCGTATTCGTCTTTAACACGAATTTTTACATTATTGTAAGTCGGAATTTCTGATAACTCATTAACCTTAATTTTGTATATATCGCTTGGTGGTGATACTTGTTTATTATCTTCAGCTCTCCATCCTCCCCTTTTGGTTGAAAACTTAATCAATGTTTTGGCCTTGTCAAAAATTTTTCTATCAATAATGAAGGCATCGGTTTTAACACTATGCACATTGATATTGTTGTTTTTCAATGTTTTATAATCTTTATGCATTTTAAAATTATGTCGTTGCATGAGTAGCTCTTTAATATACCTAAAGCCATTGGTTAAGTCTTTTTTGTTTGTCATTGTCAATGTGTAATATTTGATTTCTGATTCTTTCTCAACGTTTTTGATATCGTATTTTTTACCACCTATAATTTTATAACATTCACGACAATGATTGTGATAATACATATTCTTTTTCCAAAATTTATATGTACCATCATCAGAATTCCGGTACCTATCATCATCGTTATCATGAGCCTTAAATTCTAAAACGCCTATGTTCCATTCTAATTCTTTAATATATTCATCTGTCATCTCTGTCAAAACCTTATCATCATAAAATCCACTAATCCTATTAATTCTTCCCCCATACAGATTTTGATGATACAACGCTTCACTTAATGTATCAAATACTAAACTCTTCTGAGACTTGTTAGTTCCCTTTTCTAACAATCCGATATTTACATTCGAAATCAACTTCTTAACCTTGATGTCTTCACCTAAATTATTTGATATGTTAGTCTTCCATAGGTTCTCAACTATACTTTTATAATCTACTTCATAAATCGAAGAAGGCTTTTTTTAATATAGAATTTCGACTTCGTCAATAAACTCTCCTAAAAACATGCCATATATTAAATTATATTGTTTGTTAAAAAATAATGATGTTTGTTTTCCAGTAAACTTAACTAAGAATAAACATAATTCTCCCATGTTATTAAGATCATGTTTACCGCAATCATAAGGCATCCAAATGTCAAATTGTTTAAACACTGGAATTTTTACGATTTTAGCGGGTGCTACTGTCCTGCATCTGTTTAAAATGTCTACATCAATGTCATTATAATAAGATTTATGCAGTGGATTAAATAATGATTTATTGAATTCAAACATCGCTCTCGACATCCTATTATAGGTGTCTTCAGTTTCTACTGTTATACTTGCATTGAAGGCATCAATCAAATTTTGTGCTTTTATCCTGTATGTAATTATTCTTTTCTTAATCTTGAATTGAAACATCAGCTCCGAAATGATACACGCACTAAATTTAATTTTCGGGTCATATCCCGCCTGCTTTGCTTGATAATACATTTTCGCCAAATCATGGTGTGTATATATCATTGTGTATTCGTCCTGTTCGGTGTGTTTTAATATGTCATCCAGCTCTTCAATCATGATGCATTTAATGGGTTCCTCTCTATGATTTAAATAAAAGTCGGTAGAAGCATTAACATTGATATTATACTCTTTCTTTATTACTAAATTTGATTTCAATTGTTTCAAGTCCTTATTTAATGTATATATATGGTCATTCTTTATTAATGCGTAGAATGTTTTGATATGGTGGTTTCTTTTTGGTGGGTCAAATGTAAAAATCAAATTACCCACAATATCGAAAATTCTGGCGGTGATGGCATACTCTTTAAATACCTTGTTCATGTCTTCTATTGAAGCACCATGGTTTTTGAATTCCTCGTCTGTTTTGTCTATGAGTTTCAAAATACTTTCTCTGGTCATCTTCTTCATGTTCTTGTCTTGTCCGTAAAAATCATTCAATGTGTTAATCCAACATTCGTTTTCAACATAATGCTTTACCTTAATGGCTTCCTCAAAAGTGCAATATTCTGGGTCGAGTTCTGTTTCCATATATCTATGAAAAATACCAATATTATTTGCGTTTTTTAAGTTCTTCTTTTTAGGGTCATAATCTTTAATATCTCCTTCTACCGTGTCGGCATCATAAATGACTACTGCATCTATATAGTGCTTCATTGTCTTGTAATGCCTAGCGATGTCGTCATCTTGCGCCAGTGTTTTAATAACCTTCTTAAAAAGGTTTTTGTCATACAGTCTAAAAATTCTCTTCTTGACTAATTCCTCTATCCATCTTCCAGTCTTCACTCCCGCATGCTTATCATCAAAATGCATGGGATAATATGTCCCGCCTTCAATGTCTTTAAACGATGCTTTTACCTTATGTGCTCCATATCCACTCATAGTAAAAAAACGAAATCCGATTGTGTAATCTCTGGGTTTTGTTTTGTGCCCTCTTGTTATGTTCTCCTGTTTGTTTTTTTTTCATTCTTTCGCTTAGTGGTTCTCTCTCTTCATATGTGTTCATAACCTGGTCGTATTTTTGATTTGCCTTGCTCTTTTCATCCTCTGATTTTGCCTTTATGAAATCATTAACTATCTTCTCCGCTGTTGTGTATTGTGATATTTTCCTGTCGGTGTATAATCCTATAATGTCTCTAATCTTTGCCTTTTGTTGTGTTGATAAATTCCCCTTGTTCCTTTCGAGTTTGCTTTCTAAAGAGTTAATATTTCTTTTTACAGCTTTTGATGTCATAATAATATTTATATTATATATTTTATAGTGTCAATATTTCTTTAAATGCGTTTTTTCTTGAAATGTTATTTAATGATAATTTATAGTATATATTTATATTTTATGTAAAACTTATTTAAAGAAATACTGCGTTAATAATATATTAACAGAATGCCCAGATTATCAAAATATCATGATGTTACTAAGGACTTGAACCCGGATGACTACACAATGGAAGAGATACAAAAACAGATGGCTATATACAACCGCTTGTATTATCTTAAGAACCTACAAAAAGAAGGATGGATGGAGAATAAAATTGAACAAAGCAAAAAGGAATATCGTCAGAAAGCCATAAAGGAATACATAGAAAAACAAAATATAGATATTGATGAAATTAAAAACCCTCAAGAACTACTTGACAAGCTCACAAAATGAAATACTTAATAATATTATGTTGTTTAATATTTTTTTTTTTAGATTTTTTCTTTTTCAATAATTTAGTTTCCAAATATTCTACGCGATGGATTAGTTTTGATAAAGCATCCCAACTAATACAAGCCATTCTGTCATAACACATTGTTAAGTATTCTCCTGAATCATTTACAATATTATATTTAGGATTTGTGTATTGTTGAACATCTTGAGCAATCCATCCTAATTCAGTCTTTTTAGTTTTTTGATTTTTAACAAATGTTTTAATCTTAATGTTTTTTACCATATTTATAGTGTCATCTTCTACATCTTCTATATTATCTTTTAATCTCTTATCACTACTTAGATTGAATCCATTGAATGATGAAAATTGTGTATCGTCCAATTGTAAATATTTAGTGCCATCAATATAACTATCAATAGTTGTTGATGCTTCTAATCTTAAAACAGCATCACTATTTAAATGTCCCAAATTGATTTTATGAGCAATTCCAAAAGTCATATCACCGTCAATAGTCCAGTCGCCTCGTAATTCGCTATTACTTCCACTATTTAAAATAATTTTATTATCAGCATATGTTGAAGATAATCCAACAACCAAATTAATAGAGTTTGACGTGTTGCTATTCCTGATTATTAAATCATTTGTATCGACATACATTTCAGCATTATCAATTATTAGTTTTGATGTGTTGCAAAATTGAACATTGCCACTCGGTGAATTTTGTAATAATAAAGTATTTCCTGATACTGACTGAACCTGATTGACTTCAACTTTCTTACCAGAAACCATTGTTAAATCGCCATTTGTATATACATCACCTAATACATCAACTGGCTTATTGAATATGGTTTTAGATACTGCACCATCGCACATAAAATATTGGTTAGAAGAATTTGTAATATCGCCAATACTACAAGCAACAAAATTAGGATGATGAATATAAAAACCTTCTGTTGTCGCGGGGGTATGTGTTTCTAAATATGGAGTTAATGCATTGTCTAAATTATCAATTTTAGTTTTAATATATGTTGAAAAATCATTATTTGTAAATAAATTTCCTTTCATATATACAGCACCTTCAAAATATGATGTTCCATGTGCTTGAGCAAAATTGTATGAAGTATGAACATTACCGTTAATCGTAATTCTTGAAGCATTATTAGGTCTTCCAATAATGACATCTCCAGTGTTCCATCCTAACCATAATCTATAAGGTGTAGCACCTGTTAAACCTTGATACGAGTCCAACTGACAACCTCTTTTAAATTCTAAGCGTTGGTTACTTACAGCATCTTGAATTCTAAAAATTGGATTAGTATTATCTGTTAAACTAATTATTAGTGGAGAGTTTACTGTTTGTGCAGTTGTGATTGTTTTATCTAATTTTTGTAAATCTGCTGATATTAAACTATTAATCGTATTTGAATTTTCAGTTATTAATAAATCTTGTGTAGTGTTGTCTGATACGATTGAAGCAAATGTATTGGTGTATGCAGTATTTGTATTGAATAAATTAGTATCGTTTGCATATAATGTTGATACATCTGCTAAAACTGTTGATATTGTGTTTCCGTGTCCTGTTATTAGTGAAGAATTTGAACTTATATTATTGAAGTTTGAAGTGATTGTATTATTGGAATTTCCTACTAAGAATGTATTAGAACTAATAGTATTGAAGTTTGATGTTATTGTAGCGTTTAAATTACTGATTAAAAAGGTATTAGAACTAATATTATTAGCATTTGTGTCAAGTTTAGTTGTATTTGCTGATATAGTCGGTAGTATTGAAGTTATGGTTAATCCGTGTGCTGTTATATTATTAAGGTTGCTTGTAATTGTTGTGTTTTGATTTACTTGTTCGTCAAACATCGTTGTTGAAGTAGCATTTAATTCAGTAATATCAAGAATATTAGCATCTATCTTATTTTTTTGTGCTAATATCAGTGCATCAACTTCTTCAGTAGTATAACCGCCACCCAATGCGCCTGTTGTATCTGCTAATTCTTGCTTTGTAGCATAAACACTGCTTAGAGTTGATGGTTCTGTTGAATTTATTAATACTAACTCACTTGCTATAATTCTGTTTGAGCCGTCCAGTGATAATGTTGAAAACATAATTATTATATAGTAGGTTATATAATAATTATGTTTTATCTTTTCTTTCCTCTTGAACCAAATATACCTTTATTTAATGCATTATATTTTTCTTGCTTCTGTCTCAAATATTCATTTTGCAATAATTGGTAATGCTGTGCTATATTTTGTAGCGGGGTTGGAGGCGGTTGTGATGCTTGTGGCATCGCTTCGCGTGGTTGCATTCTTCTTGGGGGCGGTGTGTTCGCTATTATATTATTTTGTTGCGGTTGTGGTTGTTGATTTTCTTCGTGGTGCGCTACTTCGTTGTATTCTACCTTTTGGGGCTTTGCTATTGGAACTGCTTTTGGTTTGATTGATTTAATTGGTTTAGATTCCAATGGTCCTTGGCATGTTTTCTCATGTTTATACCTATAACTTTTTAAAAGCATATTTTTACCGCATTTTTCACAGTTTATATACGTGTCCTTCATTTGTTCTATTTTTGAATTGTTTTTCAATGGCGGAGCTGGTTTAGTTTGTGGTGGCGGTTGTTCATGTAGGGGTGGTTGTGTTTCTTCTTCAATTGGTGGTAGTTCATTAACCTTTTCAACTGCTTCAATTTCATTATTAGCATCAAGTTCAATATCAGTCATATATATATATATTTATATATTACTCTACAAAATTTCTATATATTTTCTACCGTGGAACATTTGGAGAAAACTTGGAGAAATAATAATATTAAATATTAATATTATTATTCTTAATTGGTCTCTTCTAATGATTTTAAATATTGTTGATGCTTCATTGTTTTTTGATGACCCCATTTACTTGCGTGGCTTAAAGTCTCACCGCATTCACATGTATATTTGGTCATACGTTTTACTCGTTTGGTTTCATAATAGTTCTTTCTCTCTATCTCTCGAACATGTTCTAAATTGTTTTTTCTATATTGCTTTGCTTTTTCGCATATGTCCTCCTTCTTCTTGTCATACCGTTGCTTAAAGTATTCTTTCAGTTCTTCCTGATGTTCTTGACGATACTTTTCTCGTTGTTCCCGTTATAATATTCCTTCTTTTGCTTCAAAATTTCATCCCTGTTGTCATCATAGTATTGTTTGTCAGTTCTCCCTGCTATACGCTTATTTATACAGTCGGTTTCTTTCTGATATTTGCCCTCCCTCGCTTCTAGTTCTTTCTTACCATTACACGGGTAATCTTCAACCCATTCAATCTTACAATTTTCAACACCATATTCATCAAACAAAGAAAATACTGATACATAATTACATTTTGCGTTTTTGTATTTGGTATATTCTGCTCTATGTCCTTCCATTCTTTTACTCAATGTATTTATTGTGCTTCCTATATAGCATTGATTATAACCATTATCCCATACTTTGTAAATTTGCGCTTTTCAATAGTCTGGCATTCCTATATATATATACACTTAAATATACTTTTAAATACTTTCTTAAAATCATTAATTGTCTAATTGAAAGAGAATGCTAAAAGAAATGGGTACGCCGTGAAAATCAATTAATTCGTTTCTTGAAGTTGTTATTCTAAAGTGTAGTCTCTTAATATTTTTACCGCCTATATCAATAAAATCTGCATATATGGGCGCTGTAAAATCTGTTATAACTCCGCCAAGTTGTTGATTGATTTGAACTTTTTTAATTACTGAACTGCTGAAATTGTTAGGCGCTGAATATTTATAATCGCTTAATTGAGGACAATTTATGTATATATTCTGAAAAGGAACTAAATTAAAATATCCACTTAACCAAGATGTCGCAGGATCATAGGCAATATAATTACTTAATAAATAGTTAATAGACTTTGGTCTCAAGTTGTCATATTCAAACTGTCCTCTGTTCCATTTGTCATTTACATAAGTTTCTAATTCTTCATCTGTAGGTATTTTGATTTTGTAATTTAGAGGGTCATTTAATTTAAGTTCCATTTTGCGTTCGCTTTGTCCATATACTGTTAAGAATAAGTCAGGTACAATATCATTAAATGCCGTGTTTAATTCCGTTTGTATTTTGTATGATAATTGATTAGCATAATAAATTTCACCGGATACATCAACGGCAGTGCTTCTCAATAAGACATTGGAACTATTATACAACATAATATAGAATCTTTCATAAAACCCTTTCTCTGTTGTATAAAACGGGGTGCTGAATGAACACTCTGTCACGAACATTTTTGTTCTTGGTGGAATTTCAAAGTTTTGGTCAAGTTCTATAATAAAATCGCTGGTAGAATTACTTTCTTGCAATCTGTAGGCACTATCAACATAGATTTTTTTATATGTTAATCTATCACTCATAAATATAATATACAATAGAAATTATAATATAATTATTATTGATAATTACTTTGAAATTATTGTTATTAATAGATAATTTAAAAATATATATTAATAATATATGATTGGACGACAATTATTATTAGGTGCTATAGAAGGCAGGACGCCGACGCAAATGATGGCAGGTGTAGCAAGTGATAAAGCATATACGGCAGGTAAGGATTTAATAGAAGATGTATTTTTTAATCATAAAAAGACATTGGAAGACAAAATAGGAGGTTTCAATAAACATTTTGATAAGCAGATAATGAAACATAAAACACGCTATGCTGAAGAAATCAATGTTCAAAATAAAAATAAAATCGATGATGTCAAGGGTTTAGACGCGGCCTATTCTAATGTAAATGGAATAACAAAAATAGGCAACACATTATATATTGGTGGTACTGGCGCTAAAAACGGCGCTGGTCATCTTGCTAATGATATAATTTCTGATTTATTCTTTATACCCACGCGAAATGTTCAATTAAGCGAAAGATATAAAGACGCAATGGAAGAATTAAGGAAAAATCCAGATGTGAATAGAATTGTTGGACATAGCCTCGGTTCATCCGTTGTTCAAGAAATCAACAACAGACACGGAAACAAATATGCTACTACTGTTTATTCATCACCTTTTGTATCAGGAACTAATCAACAGAAAAACCCGCGACACTTACGATTTAGAAATCGTGGAGATCCTATAGCAATGTTCGATGACGCGGCAATAACTGGAGAAATAGAAAGCAATAATTTATTAGACAAACACAGTTTCAATAATTGGACAGGACAAGGTATGACTGAAATTAATCCTACTACTGATATTTCTAATGGGTTCAACCCGAATGATAATTCGGGTTAAATGCTTCGCGTTTCAATCCTAATTCAACACCAGAACAATAAATAAATATATAACTTATATATAACTTATATATGAGTATTGATGCTGAGAAATGGGACAACGATATTGAATATGCTTATAAGAAAATGATAGAGCGAGAGAAAAAGAAAGAATACAACATATCAAATAGTAAATATGAATGTAATTGTGGCAAAGAAGTATTGAATAAGGATAAAGAAGAGCACGAAAGCAATGATTTAAATCATTTATACTACAGAAAAGGTAATATTGAAGGACTTATAATAGGCATGTATAGTGAAATTATTAATTATGAAAATGATTATTTAAAATTACATCCAGAAAATAACAAAATACATTATACAGATTATAGTAGAGTTGATTATACCGACTTTTTAAAAGAACAAGAAGAAAAGAAAATTCCATTAGATGAAGATGATTTAAGTTATTTGTATAAGTATAGAGACGAATTAGAAGATTGTATAAAGCGTATAACTGAACTAACATTATCTCAATAATATTAATAATAATGTTTAGAAATAAAGACAAGCAAAACAAAATTCCATTAGAGAAGAAACTGACAAAAGAACCTACAAAATACGATAAACAATATAAAACATTAGATTATGATACTTTAAAAGATATAGTTGATACAAAAAATAATTATCTAATAAATACTATAAAAAATACAACTTCAAACAATTCTACTACAATGCTTCCACATAAGAAAAATATAAAAATAAAAAAATAAAATCTAAGTTTATCATATATAAGTAATGGATAATATAATTGCAGAAAGTGAAACTACAATGATTAACTCGTTAAATTTTGGACTTCCAGAAACAGCACAATACATCACAGACAGAAGACACGTTAATTATTTTCCGTCAGGCAGTAATGTTTATAATCCAAATGCAGGAAACAAAAATATTAGATTTCATATATCAGGAGAAGACAACACATATATTGATTTATCAAGTATTCGTTTATTTGCAAATCTTCAAAACACTGACGGAACACGAAGTCATTTTTTACGCCCGTTAGGAAATTTATCATCCTTCTTCAGTCGTTATAGATGCACAGTAGGCGGACAACAGGTTCAGGATATTATTGAATACAATAGGCACTGTGAATTGTATAATTCCTTTAAAAGTCAAGATGCTAGAGATATGGACGATTTAGAAAGTAGCGCTAATCCTCGCTGGGATGATGACTGGCGACACACATATGCTACTGGATTAGCAGAATTTATTGATGCTAATAATGAACGAGGAACTACTGGAACACCACCAGATAATGTGTTAGTCGCCCCAGGAGATCATAATAATTGGGGCGATTTAACTTCAAGATACACTCGCCATTCGGTAGCAGGAATTCCCGGCGCCAATGGTTATATGAGATTAGGACATAAACCGGTATGTGGACTGTTAGAAAGCAATTATTATCTACCTTTACGATATGCTCCGCTTGAACTGGAATTTACAATTGTATCGGATGAGCACGTACCAGTAATTACACCATTTGCTACTCGTGATGCAGCGGGGGATTTAATCAACAACACATATACTGACAAATACGGCTACTATTTCACAACAGGAGACACCTCAACGCAGTGGGAATTAAATAACGTAATTATAAGAGCCGAGGTAATTCAATTAGACAATACGGTCAATAATAACATAGTGAAACATTTGTTAGAAGGTCAAAGTTTGAAATTAGTATTTCCAATGTATCACACTATGACACAATCATTCAGCGCAGGAGGAGGAGGTGAAATTAATATGAACATTGTTAAATCCGCTTCTAAATTAAATGGTTGTTTCATTACATTGTATCGTGCGCCAAGAGCAGGTGTAGATGCTGATAATGCCAACTATTACAGACACGATAATTATATTTATAAGAGATGGAACTATTTTTACAATCCTATGATTAACTCCCGTATCTTTGACGGTTTTAACCCAGATGGTGCTGATCGTGAGCGTTTCCAAGGTAAAGGCTTTCAAGATAAAGATTTAAATTTAACGTGGCAATTACAAATTAACAATAAGAAATATCCAGAGTTTGAATGTCAATCGATGGCAGAAACTGCATATTATTTAAGACGAACATTACACTATTTGAACCCTGACCAAGACGCCTTTAGCATTTCATATAAACGCTACAGAGAAGACAAGTTCGTTATTGGTATATCGTTTGAGAAAATGGCAGACACTAATTTTACTGGACAGAATACTAAAATGGGAGGTTTACTCGTTTTTAAATTGAAAGGAAGCAACAGAGCACTGACAGATAATGAAGATGTGCGAGAATTATTTGTGCATATGATTTCGGAGTCTGTTCTGGAATTACGCGAATCCGGAAGCATAATTTATGACTAAAATTAAAATCTATGATTAATATATAATGTATAAATTTCATAAACGAAATAACTTAAAAAATAAAGGTAAGATATTCTTACAATCCCCGCAAATTAAATATAGTCCATTTGATTTAAAAGATAATGAATATCTAAAACACCTACACGAACAAATGAAATTAAGAAATTCACAAGAAGCATCAGTAGCATTTAGAAAACACATTCAAGAAGGACACGCCAGAGCAAATTATCAAAATGAATTAGACAGATTAACAATGGAACTACATCGCCCAAATCTACCACATTCGACGAAGGAGCATTTAGAAAAACGAATTAAGGAGCTGGAAAAATTAACATTTACTTAAAATTTATTATAATAATATTAATAATCTAACTATTATTATAATAAATATGGCAACTACAGCAAGTTTAGAATTAATAAATCCATATGCAAAATTTGGATTGAAACGACGCCCCACTTATGAAGAAATTGTAGGTCTAATTGGCGAAAATGATTTAATAACAGGAAAACTACCTAACCGAGATGCTACATTCTTCAAAGCAAGTCCTCAAGGAAGTTTTTTTGATGGAAGCGACCATTTAGAATTATTGAAAGACCAACAAATGAGAATATTAGACAGACAAATGAGAGAACTAATGATGAAACAGGAAGCGCGCAGAAACGGGCACACTTATGCAGTGCATAGGATGAATGCTGACACACCATTAACCAGAAACGCAGAAGCAATAGAAGATGAATATGATTTTTCCACACCGCTACAAACAACAAGACAACACGAGGCAATGGTAGATACAAGGCTACAAGAACTAACCACAGCAACAAAAGAAAGAGTAAATGAAGTGAGCCAAGCAATGGCATCAAACTTACGAGAAATGGGTGGAACAATTTTTCAAAGAATGCTAGGCAATAGACAATCAGCACCATCGGCAACAACAAGAACAGTACCGGATAATCTCCCAGTATTAGAATACGAAGGTTCGCCAATTTCAGGCGGAGATGATGCCCAAGTAGAATATCAAGCCACAGGAGCATCAAGTTCAACGCCACAGCAACCACCACCATTACCATTATATCCAGTATTCAAAACAACAATAGATAATAATATTAGTCCTGTTTACTGGAAAAACAACCCTAATTTAACAGTAGATGATATTAAATTTCAATTTTATTTAAGAGGAATTCAAGTGCCACAAGAAAAGAAATACAAGAAGAATTGAAACACAAAGGCAGAGGCAAGGCGAGAACGTACAAAGAATATTTAGTAGATATGATTTTAGACACTATTGATAATGGCGGGTGGATAGTAAATTTAGGCAAAGGTAGAATAGAAGAACTCAAGGCAAGTTTTAAGGGCAAAGGTAAGATAATAAATAATATAATAATAATAATAATGATAATATTAACTAAAAATATACTGAAAAGAAAGAAGCAGAAATTCAATGATAAATATGATGACGACAGTTTTACAATACATAACCTAATGAAACCAAACACTTCAACAACAATACAACCACCGAAATTGATGAAAAAAGGCATACCGAGAGAATTTATTGACATTGCAACCAACACAGATACTATTGCTACAGCAACCAGAGAGACGCAAGAAAAGTTATACAATGATGCAAATCAACCATTAAATATGACATTCGAAGCGTTTAAGGTCAGGGAAAACCAGGACAATATGTTTCAAATAATGCTTAAAAACTTTTGGCGCAACACATACAAAAGAAATGAGCCAACAAGAACACAAGCAACACAAACACTGAAAAACCAACGCGACGCAATGGTGTCAGCCTTTACTGAAATGCTTGACAACAACAAACCGCCAGAACCACCGCCAAAGAAACCACCAGACGAGGATGACAGCGATGAAGAAGAAAAGAAGTTCAAACTGACAAAAATGATAGAAATAATGCTACACAACGGCGCTACAATAGCAGATATAATATTAAACTTATCACACAGCACAATTGCAACAACAATAAATATCGCAGATTTAGTTAATCAAATAACAACAGGAAATGCACAAAGTAGCAGTAGCAATTCATCAAATGAAGCTATTAGTGTTCATAGTTCTCCACCTATTACAGTTCATAGTTCTTCATCCGAAAGTCCAACAGAAATACCAGCACCAACTGAAGACGAAGAGAAGAAGAAGAAAACCAACATTTCAATTTTGAAAAATTAAAATCTAAATAATATTATATATAATGGGTTCAAGTAAATCAAAACCAGTAGAAATTGATGATGAAGAGGCTATTAAAGTAATAAAAGATATAGATGTAAATACGATAAGTGAAATGTCAAGAATTGATATTCTACAAATAAATTCATTGAAAGCAATAATCAATAAATTAGAAAAAGTTAATGAATGTAAAAAAGATAAAATATATTATAAATTACCTGCTTTGAATCTATGTAGTTATTCTTTATTTTGAATTAATAACATTAAGCCAATGGCTTAATGCTATTAATTGCTTATACAACTTCTTTCACTTTTTGGCGTTGATGTTGAAACAGTGCTATTTGTTTCATCTATTAAATCGTCGCGAAGCTCGCGAGCCTCTGGCGAAGCGTCTTCATCAACAAAATTATTTTGAAATCTTAATAATTCCTCGTCCGTTGCCCTCCTCTTCAATGCCTTATAAAGTTTATGTATCCAAGAATTAGTATGAAAATTATAATTACCTCTACGATACAATCCGCCACATCTACATAGTTTCATTGGCATATTATTATATTATATTAAGTTAGAATATCTTTATTCATCATTTGTAATTTGAAATGCCTGTTCAAAATTGATATGAAACATTTTGTTAATGTCTTTTGAATTCATATTCACGTAGAAAAAAGAATATGGAGCAAAATTCACTGCTTGATGATACATATCTAATAATTGCTGTTTGTCAACAATGGCGCTATTTTCTTCAATAAAACTCATTAATTCACTGGCATTTTTCAACCTAAAAATATATAATGAACTGGCATTTAAACGAATGATAGGCGCTAAAACATTGTATTTTTGTGTTGAACAAATCACACTTACTGCATCGTGCCTGCCTCTTGTAAATAATCCATGTAATAATTTACTATATCTAACAAATTTAGGGTCGTCTGCGTGGTCATCTATAACGATTAATATTGAATGCAGTTTCTTTATCTTTTTAGATTTCATATAATTAATTATTTTCTTCTGTCTTTCAATTACATTTTCTAAATCACTTGGATTATAATTATCAAAATAAATTTGTTCTTTTTCATCATCCACGTGCAATTCATCCCTGATATATTTTTTAACTTCTGTAAAAGTTGGGTCGTTATGGACGCTGGGTGAAAATATAAATATTCTTGCGAATGAATTTCTATAAACATTCAATATTAAATTTTGAATAAGGACAGTCTTCCCGCCTGTCGAAGAAGCAACTATAATACTTCTAAATGGTAATTTTGGCACGTGCTCATATTTAGATTGTTTGAATTCATATTCAGTTATGTTTATTGGTTTTATTATTGGAACATCTGTCATAGTTGATATTAAAGATATATAGAAAATTATATTTAAAAATTAACTTGTAATTATTATTAAATGGACGCGAGGAACGAGCCTCGCGTGCTAACTCGACCATCATTTTTATGATATGCTGGTGGCGAATATCATAAAAATGGAACAGGTTGTCGCGAAGCTTCGCGAGGCATCGCCGATGCGTCCATTGCTACAATCAATAAGCATTGAAGCTAATTAGTTTGTATCTCTCTCGCGTGTGCAATGAAAACCCCAAGTGCTGTGCCCCACCAATATTCTATTATGCATGAAAATAATAAGATTAAATAATTTAAATAATTATTTTATCTTATTATTATATGACTGTTATCCATTGCAATTGTTGTAAAACTTATGATGACAAATATTTATTTAAACATCTAAATTCAAAATATCATCAGAAATTTGTAGAATATAGATGGAATAAAGACGATACAATGAAAAAACTTTACAAGAAAAGAAAGACAGAAATGAAAAATAATTTATCTTATTATTTAATATGAAAAGGAGTTATACAGATTATATTAATATAATAGATGAAATGGAGAATATAGAACAAGTACTAATAACTGATAATAGATGTAAAAAAATATGTTATTTTATTTTAGAATTAATTAAGTTTTTGATACAATATATTAAAAATATAAATATTAATATAAATGGGAAAAAAGAAAAAGAGTAAAAGCAAAGAAAGACCAATACCAGATATTGAAGCACGGAAAGAAACAGCAGAAAGTGTTAAATCACTAGGCGAAAGTAAGACTATAAAATGTGATAAATGTAATCACATAATGAATTTTAAAAATGAATTGACAGTAGATAAGAAAGGTGGAGTTAAAGTTAGTTGTGTCCCATGTATGTTTTCTTATAAAAAAACAGATAAATATTTTAATATTCAGAAAAGAACAGATGGCGATATGGTTATTGAAACTAACGAACATTTGATTAATGTTAGTTTTAACAGGGACATAAGTTAGTATTTAAAGAGTAGATTTAACATAATTGCACTTTATAAATATATAATTAAATAAATAATTATCTAAATAAATATATAGTAATGTCTGAAAATGAGAATTATACTATTAATGATTTAATGAAGAAGATAACATTAATTGGTAAAAATATCAAAATTTTAAATGATATGATTAAATCCATTGATGACAAAATGAAACCAGTTGAACGCGAACAACAAAGCAACGAAGAGAAGGAGAAAATCGAAAAGATATTTCAAGCAAAATCTATAGGAAGACCATCGGGCGACTACCCTACAAAGCAAAAGAAATACTGTGATATGTTGAATACAGGAAAAATCAAACAACCAAAGCAACAAACATTAGAGTTTTATAAAATTACAAAAAATGATGATGAAGTATATGTATTATTTGAATAATTAATATCTAAATAATTCTAATAAATGAATTTATTAGAATTATTTAGCGGAACAAAAAGCGTCGGAACCATAGCAAAGTCGCTTGGATTTAATGTAATATCATTAGACTTGAAAAATGCTGATATCAACACTGATATTTTGGAGTGGGATTACAAACAGTTTGACAGAAACCATTTTGATTTTATTTGGAGTAGTCCCCCATGCACTGAATACAGTGTAGCAAAAACTAGGGGAATTAGGAATATCGAATATGCAAATAGTATTGTCTTAAAAACTATTGAGATTATCAAATATTTCAATCCTAAATATTTTGTAATCGAAAATCCACAAACTGGATTATTAAAACATCAGGAGTTTATGGATGAGTTTGAATTCAAAGATGTTGATTATTGTAAATATGGAATGCCTTACAGAAAACGCACTAGGCTCTGGAATAACATTACAACTTGGAAACCTAGAGAATTATGTAAAAAGGATTGTGGCAACATCAGGAATAATAAACATATTGAAACAGCGCAGAGACTGCCATCGGGCACCAAGGAAAATTGGGGAGACAATCCAACAATACATAAACAGGAAGATTTATATAAAATACCTAGCGAATTAATTTGTGAAATCTTGGTGAGTTTGACGGATTAACATAGCTTGATTTTTGGATTATACATAGCTTGATTTTTGGATTAACATAGCTTGATTTTTGGATTAACATAGCTTGATTTTTGGATTAACATAGCTTGATTTTTGGATTAACATAGCTTGATTTTTGGATTAACATAGCTTGATTTTTGGATTAACATGGCTTGATTTTTGGATTAACATGGCTTGTGAAATGTGGTGCTATAATTCTTAATCATACTATAATAATAACATTTATACCCTTATATGTTATAATTATAATGTAAGTATAGCGTTTTATATATTGAAGATAAAATCCTACAAGGCGGATGCGAGCGTTAGCGAAGCTCGCAAGCTATGCGACCACGCCCAAACAAATATATGATGAAACTGATGAAACAAAGGAGGAGAGTGATGTTGTTGCTGTTCTATTTTTTGTCCGGGAAATGGACAAATCGTTTTTAGACAGTTCGAATATTTTTTTGATGACAAATATTTTTTGCAATATATTTTGCAAAATTTCTTTTTTTGAAATGGATGAGGTGAGGAGATTGAGGAAATGACATTTTGAGAGGTATATGATGAAATGAATGAGGCGAGGAGAAAGGAGAAAAGGATGGCGAAAATTTTGGAAAAATGATGATAAAAAAACGGATGAGATGGACAGAAAGGAATGTAGAAAAATGATGAAAACAAATAAGGGTAGAAGATGGAAGATGAAAAAAAATGTAGGGGGGGGTGTATGTATGAAAGCAATTTATTGCTAGGCAAGGCCCTCGACTACTACTGGACCCTTGGGATGCGGTCCCAAAGACGAGTGTAAGGCGGGCGCAACAGAAACAGTGTAGAGACCCTAGCCACGCTGAAAACAAGGGTTCGAGCCTCCTATCGAACGGCCGGGACCCAACCGCGGCAAACTGCACGAATGTTCCAACCCCACAGTATGCCGAATGCACATGGGGCAGGCAGGCCACACGCAGCCCAACAGGGCCCGAAAGTCAAACCCCCCGGAAATCCCCAACAGGAACCACGGAGGGGGAAGACCAACCCAGCGGAGCGGGGGATTCCCCAAAACCCCCAGGGGACCTCAGGGAACCCAGAGTCGGCCGCAGCCACTTTCTTCAAACAGTGGCCGATACGGCCCGTCCTTGGGGCAGCCAAATTGCGCAGCCTCCGGTTCGAGGCAACCGGCAGTCGTGGCGTGTTGAAACAGGGGGGAAAACCAAGGTGAACAAAGAACCCCAAAATAAGGGAAACACCCCAACACCTCCCCCCACCTGGGGAGAGAACATACTACGCCACATCCAAAAGGGTAGTGAGACACGACCTAGCGGCTCTCACCCTTCAAGATCGCCTCCTTTGCCACCGAGTGGATGGCCGCCAGCCCTGACTTCTCCGGGTTGCTCAGGATGACCGACCACAGGGCAGTGGAGACATCCCCCAGGCCGTTCGAAGAGCTGAAGCGCATGCGCGGGGTGCTCGCATCTCCAAGGACCAGCCGTTCGTCCCTGGGGGCTCCGTCGGCTCCACCCGCGTGTAGAACTCCATCCTGTCCCGGATCCACTGATTATATAGCTGCTCCGGGGGCTCGTCCATCACCAGCTGCAGGCAGGTGGCCTTGTCCTTGTGCCACCCCGTAATCTGGAGCAGCCGGGTCCCCCCACAGCTCGCCTTCCAGAAGCCCTTGCAGAACCTGCACATGTAGCCCCCGGTGGTCTTGAACTTCTCCTTGCCCACCACTTCCCATGCGCTGATGCTGGGCAGGACCAGGCCGCACTCCACCGAGGCCCAGAACACGTGCTTGGTTCCCGTCGGGAAGTGCTTGTTGATGTACTTCTTGCCCGCGACCGCCGTGACAGTGGACGTGGTGATCGGGGGGTACCTTCTGGTGCCCTGGTCCGGCGTGCGGAGCGTGGTGTCCGCTCCCGCCAGAATCTTGGCCTTGGGGTCCGATTCCTTGGCCGCCCCGCCCCCAGAGGCACCCAAGGGGGGGGAGCAGCCCAGCTGCGACGGTCGTACAGGGCCCCCGCCGCCTCCTGCGGGACCGGCTCCACCCAGTCATGGACCACGTTGCAACGCCAGTTGACCTGGAGGACTTACTCAGGCCTGCCACCAGTTTGGTGTACACCGAGTCAAAAGCCCTCAACGATGACAGCGGGAGCGTGATGCGCTCGTCACAGACCGCCCTGAAACGCAGGGCCTCCTTGCTGTCGTGGACGGGGGCCACTGGGAGCTCCATCACCGGCAATGGGCAATTGACGATGAAGTTCTTGGCTGCCAGAAACGTCCCATCTCCTTAAAGATGTAGCTCCATTCCGCCTTACTGCGCGGCTTGGGGATTCCCAGGCTCTCCAGGAAGGGGACCACCTCCTTCCGCATCTGCAGGATGTTCCCCATCCACTTATCCGAAGCCGAGCCCTCCGCATTGCGGCCCCGTCGCTGCGTCTTCACGACCAGCGGGAATGTGGTCCAAGCCGAGTAGATGTACTTGAAGGTGAATCGGTGGGCGTACACCCCCGTCAAGCTCGGCAGGTTCGACGTGCGAGTCTGCCTTGTCCAAAACACGCCATCGCCCTTAGCCCAGAAGATCCCCACCACCTGCTCCGGCGCCGGGCGCTCACCCCGGTTCACCTGCGCTCGGATGTCCAAGGCCGAGTAGATGATCGGGTCGATGTGGTCCCGCTCACACGTGAGTGGGTGGGTCCTGCGCTCCAGGGCCAGGAGCTCCTCCGGCGAGAGCTTGAATTGCTGGTCCGCGCCCTTGGGGATCTCGCCGCTGGAGTGCTTCTTCCAGATCCCCCCAAACATCCGTAGCTCCCCTTGGTGCCTCTTCATCGCCCAGAGGCTTACCCTCCTCCGAGTCCAGGTCCTGCGGTGGCATTGGCTGGTCCCAGTGGCACCCTTTGGGGGGGGCCGTGTCGCCAGATCGGGCATCTCCTCCAGCAACGCCTCCTGGTTCCACGGGTTCTGTGCCTCTCTGAGCCTCCGGATGTAGGGGACGTACTTCTCCTTGATGTCCCCCACGTTGGGGATGTCCTCGGGGTCATCCAGGTTGAGGGGGCAGAACAGCCCCCTCTCCAGAGCCTGCCTGAGATCATCTGGCCATGCCGACACCTCCAAAGGCTGGAGGGTGTGGTCAAGCATCCATGCCTGGTTGGTGTCCTGGGTGCGCTTGTTCGCCTCCTGCCAGTGCCTGGCTGGCGTCGACACCCTTACCCTCCAGGTACTGATCTCGCAGCTTGGCCTGACCTTCCTGAGGGCCCGGGCTCCCTCGTTGGCCACCTCCTCTGCCGGCAGGGCCTGCATGCCCTCCTGGAGAGGCGCCAGGATTGCCATCTCATTGTCCAGCATCTCATCCGTGACCAACTCCTTGTGCCGCTGCCTGGCCGAGGACTCCTCCGGGGTCGGTTCCCGGTGCTCCCTCAAGGCCTTGTGCAGCTCTTCCTTCTTCCGAATCGCCTGGTCCACCTGGGGGTGGTAGAGCTGGAAGCTCTGAGCCTCTGCCTCCTGCAGGGACCGCTGCACCTTGACCTTGACCTCCTGGCGCTCCCGGACCTTCAACGCCTCATCGTCCGCCTCCATGGACAGGATCTCCTGCCGGATATCCACCCGCCTGTTAAGCGGGACCACGTCAGCCATGGTGATCTCCTCTGCCGTGTCCGTTTTCGGAGGAGCTCTCCCCAGGATCGTGCCGTCCACCAGATTGCGGTCTGCCTGCGCCCGGGTACCACCGGGGCCAGCGGCACCCAGGCTTCCCCCATCCCGCCACTGGATCCAGGTCGGCTTGCCCTCCACAATGAGCAGGTTGTACGTGACGCCGTCCGCCTCGTAGGTAGCAGAGGGTGCCTGGAAGGGGACAAACTCCTTAGACCCAGCATTGATTGGCTGCCCCGGCCACCCCGTGCCGCATGCCTTACACATGAATTTGTAGTCCGAGTGGCCGGCATCGAGTCTGTGCATCCGCTGGGTGCCAATGCATGCCTTATTCCGCTGGAACTGTGAGGCCCAGACCTCCTCCTGCCGGATCTGGATCTTCATCGGAACATAGGCCTCCAGGATGCGAACCACCAAGTCCTCCGTGAGATTCTTACCGACAAACTTGTGGAACAGGGAGACCGCCTCCTCCACCGTGACGTCCCTCAGCAACGTGGCCGCCGATGCCGGAAGGACCGGGAAGAGGTCTGGGAGGTCCACTAGCTTGAAATAGCCAGGACGGCCATCCACCGGCACCAGGGAGACCGGTTTGTTCACCGGGGCCGTGGTCTTCTGGGAGGCCGCCACGAAGCCCTTCAGCCTCTTCGTTGGTGGAGTAGCCCGCTCCGTGGTGACCGCATCGCCCATCTCCTTGTCCTCGTCCTCGGCGGGGCCAGGGGCACCCAGGCCGGGAGTCGGTGTGGAGAAGGCCACACGGAGCCGCTCCAGTGCACTGGAGAGGTCGTTCATCACATCGGTGGCCGATGCCGACGGGGGCGCCTCGGGCTCATCCAACACCAGGCCGGCCGCCACAGCCGCCTCGCGGGTGCGGACTTCCTGGGCCTCCTGGCTGGCCATTTCCACCTCCTCCGCGGTGAGTGCCTGGTCCTCAATCAACTCGAAGGAAGTTGCCGAAGTCGCCGAGGAGGCCATTGCTGGTTCGGGGTTGGTTTGGAAGTGATTCCCCTCAATTTTTTCCACAAAGTTGGGTTCAGAGAACCCAAGAGCAAAGCTTGAGCCAAAATGGCCGGGGCCATTATGGTCAAGCATTTCAAACACAGTTCATGTTTCCACATGCGTTTCAACATTAACAAATTCTATTTTTTGTTTGGGGGGGGTGTCCCCCACGTACCGCGCGGCAATTTGATGACGTTCCACTAAACGTAGTCTTCGGGGAGCCGGTGTCGCAAAACAGGGGTCCCAGGCTCGATTCCCCCTGCCGGCTTGTTTGCTGGCTTGGGCTTCCTGCATCCTTTTGCCGAAAATCTGGAAAAACTCAATGTTTTTGGACGTCCTCTTTGCGAAAACACTGGAAAAACCGTGAAATACATACATACATGCATGCATGCATGCATGCATGCATACATACATACATACATACATACATACATACATACATACATACATACATACATACATACATACATACATACATACATACATACATACATACATACATACATACATACATACATACATACATACATACATACATACATACATACATACATACATACATACATACATACATACATACATACATACATACATACATACATACATACATATACATTACATACATACATACATACATACATTACATACATACATACATACATACATACATACATACATACATACATACATACATACATACATACATACATACATACATACATACATACATACATACATACATACATACATACATACATACATACATATACATACATTACATACATACATACATACATACATACATACATACATACATACATACATACATGACATACATACATACATACATACATACATACATACATACATACATACATACATACATACATACATACATACATACATACATACATACATACATACATACATTACATACATATACATACATACATACATACATACATACATACATACATACATACATACATACATACATACATACATACATACATACATACATACATACATACATACATACATACATACATACATACATACATACATACATACATACATACATACATACATACATACATACATACATACATACATACATACATACATACATACATACATACATACATACATACATTCCATACATACATACATACATACATACATACATACATACATACATACATACATACATACATACATACATACATACATACATACATACATACATACATACATACATACATACATACATACATACATACATACATACATACATACATACATACATACATACATACATACATACATACATACATACATACATACATACATACATACATACATACATACATACATACATACATACATACATACATACATACATACATACATACATACATACATACATACATACATACATACATACATACATACATTACATTACATTACATACATACATACATACATACATACATACATACATACATACATACATACATACATACATACATACATACATACATACATACATACATACATACATACATACATACATACATACATACATACATACATACATACATACATACATACATACATACATACATACATTACATACATACATTACATTACATTACATTACATTACATTACATTACATTACATTACATTACATTACATTACATTACATTACATTACATTACATTACATTACATACATACATACATACATACATACATACATACATACATACATACATACATACATACATACATACATACATACATACATACATACATACATACATACATACATACATACATACATACATACATACATACATACATACATACATACATACATACATACATACATACATACATACATACATACATACATACATACATACATACATACATACATACATACATACATACATACATACATACATACATACATACATACATACATACATACATACATACATACATACATACATACATACATACATACATACATACATACATACATACATACATACATACATACATACATACATACATACATACATACATACATACATACATACATACATACATACATACATACATACATACATACATACATACACATACATTACATACATACATACATACATACATACATACATACATACATACATACATACATACATACATACATACATACATACATACATACATACATACATACATACATACATACATACATACATACATACATACATACATACATACATACATACATACATACATACATACATACATACATACATACATACATACATACATACATACATACATACATACATACATACATACATACATACATACATACATACATACATACATACATACATACATACATACATACATACATACATACATACATACATACATACATACATACATACATACATACATACATACATTACATACATACATACATTACATACATACATACATACATACATACATACATTACATACATACATACATACATACATACATACATACATACATACATACATACATACATACATACATACATACATACATACATACATACATACATACATACATACATACATACATACATACATACATACATACATACATACATACATACATACATACATACATACATACATACATACATACATACATACATACATACATACATACATACATACATACATACATACATACATACATACATTACATACATACATACATACATACATACATACATACATACATACATACATACATACATACATACATACATACATACATACATACATACATACATACATACATTACATTACATTACATTACATTACATACATACATACATTACATTACATTACATACATACATTACATTACATTACATTACATTACATACATACATTACATTACATTACATTACATTACATACATACATACATACATACATACATACATACATACATACATACATACATACATACATACATACATACATACATACATACATTACATACATACATTACATTACATACATACATACATACATACATGCATGCATACATACATACATACAAACTTATGTACATGCATGCATACATACGAGAGAGGGAGATTGGGGAGAGAGAGGCTTGGGGGGATGGGGAGGATGGGAGCAGAGGGAGGGAGAGAGGACGACAGAACACACAAGGGAGACAAGGAAGAGAGGAAGAAGGAGAAAAGGGAGAGGACAGTGTCGGCGGACTGAGCCGGAGGCTCTAAAGTAACATAAGACAAAACTGAAAGAACACAGTGACTACAGCTCACGCCCTTTTGCTGAAAGGGGGGAACGCATGCGCCTGTGCCCTGTTCGCAGTGGTCAAGGAACCAACTACTGTACAGTGAAGGCAAGCCACAACAATCAGAGGTATGATGCAGTACAGGTCAAACGCAGGCTCCCCAACATATCGTTCGCACTCCAAATGCCGAATGTGAATGGGCCTGAATGAATTTGTACGGATTACATCACAGTGAAACTGAATGACGCTGGAAAGCATATGTGTACTTATACTTCATCCAGCGGGACCAATGTGTGGCCAGTCCCCCTCTATAACCACATGAACGCATGTGCCTTCAGTGCACACACACACACACACTCGGTCTGAAAGGTGCCGTGCATTCCCGCACAAATACCATGCAGGTGTCTACGCCAGTGATAATTCATGCTGGCCCGGGGCCTTCTTGCAGCGCATCAAACACTCCCAGCAACAAAGACGTGCCAAGTAAACGCATCAAACACCAACAAAATTCCCTCCCATGCCCTTGCGCAAGTCTCGCCAACGACAACTGATTGAAAACAGTCGGGCGATAGGGCTTTTCACAAACACTTCAGCACTATAAACACAACTGACTTCCTGAGTGGAATGGCCAAAACAAGCCCAAAACTTCTATTTACCGCTAACATAGTCCCGACCCCAAGAAAAAAACAAAGCCGGGAACCCAGGGAGTGAGACACTTGCAAGCGCAACCAGGTCTGCAACCCAATCCATGGCAACCAAGTTCTGCGCCTGCGAGGCAATGATGAAGACCTCCAGGACCTCCCCAAACTCGTTGAAGCACTCCTCTAGGCTCGCCCTTGGCATTCCGTTCCGGACCGACTTGGACGCCGGGCGGTGCCAGGAAGTGGCACGTGAGCCCGGATTCAGCAACAGGCAGGGTTTGCTCAGGCTGCACGAAACTCACAGGCCTCCATTGGGTTTCCTGCCATGCGGTCATCGGCTGAGGGCTTCACTGGTTTGTGGCTGAAATTTTCTAGGCGATCTTCTAACGCCCGAGCACGTGCAGTGGCGTCAGCAAAGGGACACCCTGAGATCAGGTGCTCATTGCTATGAACCATCACTGAACATGCGGAAACCGTCAAGTGGTTTTCTTTGGCTTGTGAATCTGTATCTTGAATCGCGCCAAAAAGAGTCTGGGCAAGGAAATAGAAGTTGGGAGTGGTATCAACGGAGCATAGTTAGCATAGTTTGGGCAACTCGAAACAAAGAGTCTGGGCGGAATGTTCTGCAAAAACCAAGCAAGAAGGGCATGAAGCAGGGTTCCTTATTTGCCCCCTTCAAACATGACGCCAAAGAAACACGCATTCCAACATGGGAACCATAGTTGAGGACCCTACTAGTCAAAGGACCCCGCTAGTGAGAGGACCCCTTGAAATAGATAAAATCCTTATCCAAAGGCGAACTACTCCTGACTAGTCTGGTCTTATGGTCCAATCCGAAGTTGACATGTAATTCACTACATGGTGAGCTACATGGTGAGCCCCAGGTCCGTACCGGCTCCCTTCCAACCACTAGCTAGTTCATGCAAGGAAAAAATACAAAGATTGATGCTCCTGGTGTTTCCAATGTTTTCCATTTCAGCCAATCCCAAAAAGGGCATCAACAACAAAACCACGAACCCAAATCTACGGAGCTCGTTTGGAAGATGTTCCTCCGATGCGCGCAGCCTACGAGATCCGAGGTGCTTGTTCACCTCCCGGGGAAGGCGACCCACGAAGAGCTTCACGCCGCCCTAGCCGAAAGCTCCACTCGGCTCATAGGATGGGTATGGTGTAGGTGCTACACTATGGCATTGTGGGACGGGGTGCTGCAAGCCCCAAATTCAGAGTGTAATTTGGCAAAGGACTTCAGACCTTTATAGGACCTTTATAGGACTTCAGACCTTCTTGCTCATAAACGCCGTAAGTAGGAATTCTGGCCAACAGTTGGCACACAGCCTCTGTCCAAGTTGATGCATAATTTGCCCGGAGGAAGGAGCTTTATGTGGAAAGCTATGTGGAAGGGTTGCTGACAAGTTGAATCACATGCTGCAACTTGATGTTCTTTGAAAGAGAAGGAGCGTAATAGTTGTTGTGCTTGGGGATCTGTCCTGACAGCAGCAAAGCTGCTTACAATGGACAACATGGATGCTCTTGCAAGGCTTTCTCCTTGAGTACTGCAAAAGGCTGTAGGTGTGATAACTGATGACCGCTGAGGAAAGGAGGAAAACACCTGGTTCTAAAACTGGGCGACGGGCAACGGCAACGAACAGCAACACACCCACACACCACAGAGCATTTCCTCTCAAGTTGAGCCCACACGTTGATCAGCTGAACATGTTCACCTATCAATCAACGGGTAATCAATTCAAGAACGTTTCTCAGACTTGTTCAGCTTCTGGCAAAAAAAGAAAAGAACAAAACTGGTACTCAATGCAAGAAACTGTTTTCCCCAGAGGTACAAAGCAAGTACTTTAAACAAGTGACAATACTAAGTCAATACTGGCAAGTGCATAGTTCGAGACTCCTGAGGGGGGGAGGGCTCTGACCCTCCCCCGCCCCACCCCACCCTAGCGGTTTGCCATATTGTATTGAGTCCTCTCAGTTCAGTAGTGACCACATTATTCTATCCAATGCATTGTTCATTATCTTAGTGTTGGTTGCCGCGGGGTTCACGTTGCCAGGCCGCTAGGTTTCGATTGGCATGGGCCCCATGAGCTTAGAAAGCAGCCGAGCCTCTACCCCAAGGTCATAGCTCGAACAAGGGCTGCCTGATACAAGAAGGAGAACACCCAACGCGGTGGTCTTTCTTTTGGTTTCCCTTTCAGCCCAAAAACGGGTACCTCCCCACCCCCAAACAAAAGAAGAAGAAACAAACACAGAAATAGAAACACACACGAGAACACCCAGGTCAGCGGCCCATTGGCCGCTGGCAGCTCTCGCAACCGGCTTGCGTTGCGTTTTTCCTCCGGCGCCCGCACCTTCTCTTTCTCGATCCATGGTCTGCGATCATTTGGATTGCTCCTGGCAGTCGGCAACGAGTGTTTTCAGAGGACCATCCGAAAACCAGTTGCTCAAATGACCAAGCAGAAACAGCAGCTCTGGCAACAATCACACAAACACATTACAACGACTCGACACATAAGTACAGACATAGACAGGTGTGTATGTATATATATATATATACATACATGCGCAAGCACACACACATACACTTGCACATGCACATGCACACACATACAAAAGCCCACGGCATGCGCAAGAGCATGACATGCATACACAAGCGAAATCGCATACATGTGTGCATACACAACACACAGCCACACACACACACACAGAGAACCCTGCTTGGGATGCCTTGACTGCCCTCACTCCATGATTGCATCCTCTCTGACAGAAAGGCTCGGATATGGCTCCCCACCACCCTCAAAGAAGTCAGACACGCACACAGCGTATCTCCACCTTCTATCATCCTGGTGTTGGTGTCAGGGACGGGGCGTCCTGAGTTTCACACAGGTGCATGCACTCCTTCTTTTTATATACTCGCACGTACATGCATGCAACTACACACAAATTGCACATGATATGCACATACACAAATACACAGAAGCACAAACACACAACACACACACACACAAAAACCCACACACACACACACACGCACACACACACAAACACAAACAAGCAAGCAAGCAAGCAAGCAAGCAAGCAAGCAAGCAAGCAAGCAAGCAAGCAAACACACAAACAAACAAACAACACACACAAACAAACGAACGAACGAATGAACGAACGAACAAACAAACAAACAAACAAACAAGCAAACAAACAAACACACAACCACACAAACAAAAACACAAACAAAACACACACACACAAACACAAACACACACACACACACACATAAACAAACAAACAAACAAACAAACAAACAAACAAACAAACAAACAAACAAACAAACAACAACCAAACAAACAAACAAACAAACAAATAAATAAACAAACAAACAAACAAACAAACAAACAAACAATAAACACACAATCAAACACACACACACACACGCACGCACGCACGCACGCACGCACGCACGCACGCACACACACACACACACACACACACACACACACACACACACACACACACACACACACACCACTCACACCACAACACACCACACACACCACAACACACCACACCACACCACGCAACACCACACCACACCACACCACACCACACCACAACACAACGCAACACAACACAACACAACACACACACACACACACCACTGCTGGCACCTTGTTGAACACAGCACTCATGTGATAGGCATTTGCGGGACGTATTTATATTATACGCATATGCATATTACACATGACATGCTTGCCATGAGCTTTATACGTTATATATTTATGCTATCTTAGATATGCGGTTAAAAGGCATGCACTTGAAATGCAACACACAACAATCTGCTCACCTTGTTTGTTGTTTACTTTGTGTACGACACGCACAATTCCAAGTCGCTTGCAGCAACAACTCTGCTGTTCTAGCACTCCCCGATCTTGACATTGGCTACTCTCTCGAAAAGACTGCCAATCATGAGTGCCAAACTTTGCAGCAGGAGTCAAGATACTTGGATCAAATCAGTCCTCTTACCGATAGCACCTGTAGGAAGATTCATTTTTATCAAGGAAAAAGCCCGTGCCAGGTGCAATGGCCACTGAGTACAGCTCGGCCGCCGAAGGATTTGGATATAGACGGGGTTGCAAACCTCCTTCTGGGTTGGCCGGTTTTATAATCCTATTGCCAAAGGTGGCCAAGTGCTTTGAACCGGAGACGGGGCCCAAAAGGTGCCGCCAAACAATATATCACCGAACGTGGGCTGAACAGCTCCCAGCCACCCCCCCATCCAACCAACCGACCCCTCCCGGCCCCCCCACCCACCGCCCCAACCAACCCCACCCACCACCCCACCACCCCCCTCCCCCCTTCCGCGCTTTCTGGACCGCGAGCGCGAGTGCCGCGGGGAGCGCCGTGGGGAGCTCTGCTGCCGGCGCCGCCGGCGTCGACCCCGAGGGGACCCGGACCTGCGACGTGCGGTTCTTGCGTGTGGTTCTTGAGGGCCCCCCCCTTTTCTTGCTGGTGCTCAGCAGGGATGACCCTTATAAACCATCCAACTGGTGGGTTCCTTTGAATGAATCCCTGGGTTCATTCCCACATTCTCTACTGAGCGCCAGCAAGTTTTCGGTGGTTTCAAAGGGACTCCAAAAGGACAGTCACCATTTTTGGAGCGCCCTAAGAGAAGATACACCCTTTTCGGCCTCCCAAGGTTTCAATAGTTGTTGCCTCTGCTCCCTCTACCATGGATGACAGCAAGTGTTACCCGCTTCTCATATTCAGCCGATGGTTTCATGAGTGACCGTGCTTCATTTCTGGGGGCAATGATCCTAATACTGCAAACATGTGTCCGAAGCAAAGCAAAACAGTCACTCAGTCTCACTCATGTGCAATATCCGGAGGCGGCCATGACTGCCGTCCATCTTTCTATATCCAAGTGCGCACCGCTTTTTTCAGTGTTTCTCTTGACTTCCAGCACTCACTTGCATATTGGCGAAGACCACAAACGCCAAAAGTTGTAATCTGGCGCCTTTTGGAACTTTAACGTTGCCAACATGGGGGACCCCAAAAAAGCAACCCTGTACAAAACACAAACACCCATGCGGAACCTTTGCAGCTAATCCATCGGTGCCCACAAGCACATGAAGCTCTGAGGTGGCAGCCAGCCGCGGCTTCTCATCCCGCCTGGGTCCAAATCTTGGCGAACACACGCCAGCTCTGTCGACGTGTTTTCACTACAGCCAAACAACGGAGGTATCCATCCTGGCTCCAATGACATTTGGAGCTGTATCGCAAGGCGATCTTGGAGATCTGTCCCCTGAAGTGCAATGTGCTCACGGCCCCAGGGAGGCCAGCTGCCAGCCGATTTCTGGGTCCGAACTGGGCAACCCGCGGGTGTTTGGTTTCAGGGCCAAGAGGTCTTGAAGGAACCAGTTTGAACTGGTGTTTTTGCTATTTTGTTTGGGTGGAATCCAGGAAGCAGCTTGAAGGGCTGCGTCTGCATCGAGGTGAATCCGCGCGTGTTGATCGAGGGGTTCTGAAGTTGGAACCAAGCTGGTTCAGGCAACTTATTACACGGGCATAGACAATTGGGGCCCAAATAGTCAGAATAGGGTTGCGGGGTACGTGCTCATGATTACAGTGGTAAACCAATAGAAATTATGCAGCCCCTTACTATATCATGAATATGGTTTCCAAGTCCGCCACAACCCGATGCTAATGTTTCGGCCAGCCCCTGAGGTTTGCGTGCGCCCCGAACCAACGCCCCGACACAAAAACCCTAATCCTCAACCCTAAAAACCAGAAACCTAAACCCTAAAAACCAGAAACCTAAACCCTAAAAACCCTAAACCTAAACCTTAAAACCCTAAACCTAACCCTACCCAAACCCTAAACCCTAAAAACCCTAAACCCTAAAACCCTAAACCAAAACCCTAAAAAATCCCAAACCTGCTTGCAGAAACCTAAGCCCTAAAAACCCAAAACCTTTTCCCTAAAAACCCTAAACCTAAACCCTAAATCCCTAAACCTAAACCCTAAAAAACCCCACACCTGCCTGCTACCCACGCCCTCGTGGTACCACGGCCCCACGTTCTGAAGAGAAAGCAGGTCACCACGCGTCACGAGTTCTGCTACTTGAGTAGTAAAGGGTGCCATACAAGGGTGGACTAGGGGGTGCCGGCAAACCACGGGGGCTGTGGGTAAAGTGTCTGTGTTCCTTATAATTTGAAGCAGTCAACTCTTCAAACGACAACCGCAACAAGAACACGAGTCTAGAGATAGCTGATGATTTGGGCCTACTCCGAATACGTTTTTTCCTTGAGACATGGGATGCCCAATCATTTGGCAGTTGGCAAGGAGTCCATTTGGCAGCCACTACTTAAAAGCAGGTGCGCAAGTTACTTTCATGTATTTCGCTAAACTGCACCCTAACTATCGACTGAAATTGCAGGATCACTTCTACAGTGACTCCTCTGCTCACAATTAGTCAATAAGCGCAATCACTTACCTGAGGATGTCCGAACACTTCCTTACATTCTTAATATGTCTGAAGAGGAAATAGTCTTAACTCTACTGTCACCCATGTTTACTTGCTGCCAACATGATGGAAACGCTCGCTTTCAATTCGCTATGCTTGCTTGCTGGCAACATGCTGCCAACAATGCTTGCCAACATGCAGCATGTGCTGCCAAACACACAGCATGTGCTGCTTAGCATGCAGCTCGCCAAGATAGCAAGTGGCTCGCCAAGTGGGGTATAGCCGCCTAAGGTTAACCCCACTTAGGGGTCTAAGTGGGTTATCACCTAGGTTACAAACAGGCTTTCTAACTTGGCCGAACACCCAAGATGGACCAAACAGGGAAGGATTTGATGCATGTCGAAACGCTGTACTGCATACCCTTCAATACCTCGCCCAACCGACCGAGCTAGATGTTTCCATTCCTCGCCGAAAGAGACAACCCAAACCTCCAGTTGCGTAATTTTTCGGGGGGAAAAAAGAGACATATGTTTCGAATAGTGATAGATTCCCTTCAAAGCCTCCAGAACCAAGGACACGCATACTCTTAAGCAGATGAAAGCGAAGGTCGACTCTCAAACCAGCGAACTTCGGGGCGAAAAAAGCAGCGCCCTTCCTTCCGGGCGGCCGCCGAAGTGGCTCGGAGATCTGCTGCCTGCAAAGTCTGGGTCTGGGAACCGTGTGCATTTTAGAGGGTAGCCAGGGGGCAAAGAAATAAAATACGTAAATACACCAAGATATTTTAAACATGATCCCCCCCTTCCCAAACCTACAAACACTACATGGAAACTGAAGATGGCAATATTTCTTCAGAATATTGAATCTTGAGAAACGTGACTTTGAAGCAACTTCCAAGAAACCATTCAAGAATCTCCAGACATCTTTTCCCCCGCATCTTGAATCTTGTCCACTTGTAGTAGGGAAATGGCAGCTCCAATTCAAAAGCACGCAAGTTTCAGTGGAATAATATCACACAAAGCACACGTTGGCAGCTTCAACGTGCCTGCGCAAACTCCGTCATCGCTATTTAACTCTTCTCGTTTTGCAGGGGACATCGGCAAACCTTCACTGTTGGGCAAAGGATTTCATTCCGAATCTAAAATGTTCATTTAAATTTTATAGATCCAAACCAACTATAAAGGTATTCCATGCCCTTGTGAAGGTCCACTTACTTTCTGCACTTCTATTCATATGATTGCACTTACATTCCAATTCAACTCTATTAACTTCACAGTCTATCGAATTTATGCGTTGTCTAGTTGTCAATACCATTGAACATGTAACATCTATTGACCAAACGAAGATCCAATTTAGGGTGTTGGTTCAAGTTGAGAGCAAACTTGAAATTCGGACCCCCCCAAATGGAATTCGATGTCCCTTTCGGTTTCCATCTGAAACAGGGTGCCCAACACATAATGGCCATTTTCCAGCCTGCTGGTGATGCACCGACTCGCCGTCTTCGCCGCCTGGCATTTCGGACGTTCGCGACTGGGGGTACTGGAAGACCGTGTTCCTCAAGGATGTCTTCTGGGAATTTTCATGTTTCAGGGCGGGAGGGCAAGTCTTGTCTTTACACTCAGCCAACGAATTCCCTCACGAGGTCGTTGGTTGCTTGCTTATCTTGAGGCTTTTATGTAGTCTGTTCGAGACCCACTGCATGTCTTGACTTGCTGCGTTGTAGCCAGCTACTGGTTTCAATTTGCGTTGGTAGCCAAAGGGTTGCTAAGAATCCTCTGCAGCGGCCAAAGCTCGGGTTGCTGCCTAATTTGCTAGGGCCGACAGAAGGCACCAAACACCTCAATTCCGCACATAGGTCGCACATAGGTTTGCACCTGGTCGGCCTGAAATATCATGCAGAAGTACCATCTACAGCAGCCATGCATGACGTAATCAACCCTTGAAATGGCTTGTGACAGCGTAGCCGATTCGGATTTCGGGAGTTTTTCGTTTTGGACTCCCCTTGAACCTGCAAAACCCACACACGCACAACCCAGCCTGTGCGCAACAACCCCCCTACCTCAGCCACGGGCCAGGCAGAGTCACCGAGCCCAACTTGGCCACTGGCAATTGGATGGGGTAAAGTTATACACCTCCAACATGGGGTTTGCATAGGATGATACCTCTATAAGATTTCACAACGCAATGTTCAGTTTGAGGTTGTTGGCCTCCTTCTGGTCCGAAACTGAAACTGTAGAGGCTTCCGCTTCCGAGGTAGACATCTTTCGACTGCCCCGGTTCGATGACAAACCAAACTGTTGTCCGCTCGTTCCCTCGTCCCCGGCCTCTTGCGTGGCTCCTGTGCACTGATGTGCAATCGGGCGCGAAACGAGGGAGCTTCTCACGACGAAGACCGGCGATGCGATTTACTGCTGGCTTCCTAACTTGCCCGGGTGGTTCGGTGGCAGTCCCTTTTGTTGCGGCTGACAAATTCTACAGAGGGGTCAAGTTCAAAGGTTGGAACTTTTAGCTGCAAGAGAATCGCCCACTAAGGCTTGTATTTTGGTTGTGCTGGAGAGCGAGGGGAAGTATTGTCTACCTAAACTTGCTTTCAGGTGTTGAAAGTAGGCAATCCTAGGTTGCTCAGCATCTGGGTCTTCCCAACTTTGATGGTTCAAAGCAAGGTTTGGCCGTTTGCTACTATGTCTGTTGCTTCCAATGCTTGCTTTGCGTTTGCTAGAATTGTGAAGCTGGTATTTGTTGTTTCTTCTGGTGTGTGGATTTGCAAAGGTGTGCACTTAGTTGGCTCTTGCGAGCCACATAATCGTCCGAATTCTGAGTTCGTTCGAACCAGCATCAATCTCCATCGCTTGAAGAAAGCTTGCTGTGTGTTGAGTTCTCCTTGCTTTAGCAATTTAGAGGGCAGGTACCGATCCGGATTGCTTCCGAGACCAATTCTTTGCCACAGGACCCTGTTTCTCCCTCGATTCCCGTCGGGTCCGCCCCCACCAGCATATTCCCAGAACCTCGTCCACACGGCTGCGGCTGGGGAATTTGTGCCAGGTCGACGTGTTCCAAGTTTGGCATTTGTTGAGATGCATAACCTGCTCGCCTCTGATAGCTGGCACGCGGAAACGGTTCCAGTGTGTGTCTAAACACTGCTCCCCTGCAAATCAACATGGAACCCAAGAAGGGAGTCCCCGAAAGGAGATACGAGGACTGGGGAACGCGGCTTTTTTCTGTTTTGCTCAGGTATGGGGGCAAGGACACTGTCATTGACAAGAACAAACAGAAATCAGATTCAGCTGCTACAACGACTCCACCGTTCAATCCAACGTATTTATGATGAACACTTTGCATCAAATACAGCACTTCCCTAAATCAAGCTAATGGCTAAATTAAACCAACGCAGCACGACACCCACACACCCACATGGGTGTACCAAAATTCACTTTAGGGGGTCCGACTCCTAAAGAAAGAACCGCCCCACCACCCCGTTGGGAAAATGCCTCGTCCGGTGGGGATGGCGATGCCGGCAATCGCCGGGCCATGGCGAAGTGTCCTCAAAGTATTGGATTTTTTTGGGGGGTTGGTTTAAAGGGAAGGGGAAGCCAAAAGGACAACCACTAGTTAAGCACTTTACACACAAATCCAGAGCAATCTCCATGTTTGGGAAAGCCCTTTGCGGGTGACATGATCATTTTGAGAGCGCTGTGATTTTCTAAAACATATCTGAACTTGGAAAGGCAGTGAGAAGCGCAATGCTTTTTGACAAATCACTTCTCTGGGGCAGCACTACTGGGGTCGTTGCTTTGACTATTTCTGGGGGTAGTCAGAAACTGGCTGGTGGCTTCCATTTGACCTAAAACTTAGAGGTTGACATTGATGGTGAAATTATGTGGCCAGCACCAGGGTGCAAACAGAGGCCATTGGTTTGTCGACCCTTCTGCCAAGCAGCCGCCGAATGATTCCGGTCCTAGACATGGAGTGCCTTTCTTTGCGTACCTCCGAACGACCGCTGTTGATATGTGATATAGTCTGATGCGTAGATCTGACAAAGTGCCGCGTAATCTGTGGCTTGTCATGCTGATGTTTGACGATTTCGAGTGCTGTGTCCTCGAAAGAGGAAGGTAGTAGAGAAAGCAGTAAACCCAGCAACGCGCATGATAAAGTCTGCAGCAGCATTTTCTCTACGTTCCTTGCATCTTACCTTGGTTGCTGTCGTCCCCTCTGCAAGAAGTTTTATTTCTCTGGGGTTCAATGGAAAACCCAACATATTTCCACCCAAAAGTTTCCGTCTAAAAGGTCCAATCCAATAGCAATCAGGCTTCTGCCAATGGCATTCAGATTTGGAGCAAATGTTTCGCGACGGCTGAGATCGTCCGCGAGACTGGCACAGCTGGATGTGACTTTCTCGACGCAAAGGTATCCTAAACCGCTCGAAACCCAAGACTTTACAACGCGAAGACATGCTCCACACACCATGAACTACACATCATTGATGACCTGCAACCCCATGCAATTGTAACTTGGCTTGTTTTGCAGCTTGTGAGTTACTACCATCCTTCCAGTAATCATGGAAGTGGACGGTGGGCGAGATTTGGAGTACCATGCGCTTGAGGCCGAAAGCGTGCTTTCCAAGGCCCTGCCAGCTTCCACTAAAGGGAGGGTACCGTTGGGCAAAATTAGATGGCACAATTCACATGTTCAATCATCTCTTTTACTCCCCCACATGGGTGTGAATTTTGATGGGGCACCCTGATTCTGCCCACCAACCACTTCTGAGGTGGTTCCCTGAAAATTCGTAGCCACATCTATTGGGCATTGCGGCGTCTACTTTCACTCACTTCCTGGACTGGCCAAAGAAAGTCCAGACTTTAAAGTGGCACTCCCCCCAAAAAAAATATCGATGAACTCCAGACGTGAGTTCACCACCTGAAAGACAAAAAAGGGTGAACAAAAAAAAAACACATCCAGCCGTCCCCCGTCCTCGGCCTTCGGCCGGTGACAAGACACCCGCTTGAGCCGTAAGCTCAAGGCGTGGCCCAGATGGTCGGTGTCCCTTCCAACAACGCAGAGGGACCTCCCTAAGAAGACACTCCATGGAGGAACATGGGTGTGGCTCAAAACTGCAGGGGCTCTGCAGACTTTTTCTTTGGTTGCATGTACCAAGGTGCCATTTTGGTACATGTTTGTGAGCCACAGGCACATGGGGACCCCTCATATATAGTGAAACGTGGCAACAGAACCTGAGGGTTGTTTGTGTCCTAAGAGTTTGGGGGAGACAGGGAGCGACTGCACGTTTGCAGGAATTCTGTGCGGCGACCTCGCATGAGGTGCACATGCGGTTCAAGGTGTCCAGCATGCCGAGTGTCAAATTCAAGTTGTCACTTTCTGCAGCCCTGGATGTGTCCACGCATTTGGGGTGCATCTTGGGACTGTGGAACCAGCTGAGAGTAGAATGTCAGAACAATGGCCTCATGTGCAATTGCAGTGGGCATCACAAGCTCAAAACACGCTGCTTCCGTGAGAAGAGTATCAGTCCTTAATCCAGGATGCAGAATGGGAGAGAGAGAGAGAGATACGCAAGTATCTGCAAGGTGTGTTCTCTCATGTTGAGACTCAAAAGCTGGTTGTCTTCTTCTAGCCATGCTCAATCTCTTGCCCGTCACACGAGGGCAGATCTTGGACAAACATGCACGGAGCCTGAAGCTTGCGCATCTGAGACATCCATGCCATGGCCATGGCAGCTGCTTCTTTGGCCAGCGGTGTCTTTGCCTCAACGGCTATGAATGCACCATGGCCCATCAACTCAGCCACATATCAAGTACAGCTTTCTGACGATGGCAACAGCTTGATCCCTTGCTCGCCGGCACCCCCGCTGGATTCATTCATTACATACGTCCCATCTAATCCAACCCAATCGAGCGCAAGTGATTCGTTTCATGAACAATTTCATCTATCCACACAGTCTCCCCCGAATGTTCACCGTGCCTTCACCCGAGCCCCAAATTTGCAATGCAGCACTCTCCTGCTCGGGGTCATAGAAACTCCAGCCACTGTCAGGCTCCTGATTTCCGGGGACGAAGGCTCGGAGCGATTTCGGGCCACGTGGTTTTGGCGGCGGGAAAAGTCTCCAGAGCCACTTCCCAACCACAACCGACCTGCGCGTCTCGAATGGGCACAACCTTGTGCCCAGTTTGCCAGTCAAACTGAAGAGCTTGTGCAAGTGTTCGATGTTGATTCGTGGGATCCTTGCTCAGCGAGCACGCACAACCCAGAACTCGTCGCTCGGAGACAAGTCCTGATGTGACCATGTTGATGCACACGTTTCCCACATATACATCCAACCTCATTCTTGAAACCAAGCCGAAACTTGCTACATCCAGCCAAGCCAACCGAGCCAGCATCCTACACATCCGACAACAAAACCAACAAACCACACTTTGTCCGAGTCAGTCAGCGACCGACACGCCATTCAACACCTCCGTCTCCTTCAGGAGGCCCTGGTTCTTGAGGGCTTCATGGTGCGTGAAAGCAAAGAGCATGGCCGGGTTTCTGAGCGGAGATGAACCCATGCAATTCCCCATGCCACAAAGCTAAGGAGTCGACCGTTGGGTTTGCGAGCTGCAAGCTGCGGAATGGCTTAGGCTGAAGGTCAACACTCAAATAGCGATGAACAGGATGAAAGGCGTCCAGACAACTGGCCGACCGTGCAAGAACTGGAACATGTCGCCCTTGCACGCATGAGAACATCGAGGGTCCCCTGTTGCCCAATCACATTATGCGACTCTATCCTACTGGAAAATCTGTCTTCTTTAAGACTAGCCAACAAATATCTTCAGATAAGCAGGTATCTACACACAAAGGCTGCGTCACATCCGCGCCTCTCACAAACACATGTATATGTATATATGGTACAGCGTTGCCAGCCCCCCCCCTCCCCCCCAATGGTCATGGGTCAGACAAGTACCCCCCCCCCCCTGTGGTTGTGGTCCTGTGGTTGGGTTGTGGTGGTTTAGGGTTGGTTTAGGGTTGGTTTAGAATTAGTTTAGGGTGTATTTAGGGTGTATTTGGGGTTAGTTTAGGGTTGGTTTAGGGTTGGTTTATGTTGATTTAGGGTTGGTTTAGGGTGGTTTAGGTTTAGAGGTTTACGGTTTGGGGTTTGGTTTAGGGTGTATTTAGGGTTGGTTTAGGGTGTATTTGGGCTTGGTTTAGGGTTGGTTTAGGTTTAGGGTTTATTGTTTAGGGATTGGTTTAGGGTGTATTTAGGGTGTATTTAGGGTTAGTTTAGGGTTAGTTTAGGGTTGGTTTATGTTGATTTATTAATTTAGGGTTGGTTTATGGTTGGTTGCGGGTTGGCTTGTCCTGGGGGTGGGGGTGCCGGGGTGTCGGGGTGTCGGGGTGCGAGTTTAGGGGGTCGGGGTGAGGGTGGGACCGTAGGTGCCAGGATCCGGGGGCTCGGGGTCTCGGGTTGGGGGGGGTCTGGGGGGCCCATACCATCTGGGGGGGGGGGGGGTAGCAACACGGAACACGGGACCATATATATATATATATGTATTACATACATAATATATTCATATCTAATATATAAATATATATATATATATATATGATGCATAGTATTAAGTAGTGCCCCCATGGACCTGCGCTCTGCAGAGATTTGTTCAAACAACCGCTCAGTTCTTCAATCCTGACTCCAAGACAATCAAGTTTTTAGGGTGCTTTGGCTGGCCAGGATTCGATCCAGTGGATTCAACATTGCCCATGTTTGTGAATATTGATTGGGGAAGTACCCAGTTAGACTCCGTTTTTACAGAGGGGAACAACATAGGGACCATGCCAAGTGAATGAGTATTTTCTGCCAAGGCGGCGCTGATCCATATTTTGTGAAACACGTTCCCGCTACTGGCGTGGCTTAATTCATGCTTAATTAAGAAATGGAATAGGCCAAGGAACTCAAACCCTTTGTAAACTGAGGTTGACTCCGAAACAGCAATTCCACTAGAAGTGCTTCTCCAAATCTGGATTTCATGGGACTTACTAGAACTACAATCTGTTTCATTGAATTAGATACGCATCACATCTAATTCCCGCAGTTGCATTTGAGCTTAAACACAACTGAGTTGGAATTTAACTGGAATCGAGATGAACCATTTAATAGTTTGATAGGAAATCAGTTTCAAATAGCAATTTTATTACATTTGATGTGATATGGTCTTCAGATAGAAATTAAATGAATTTGTATACGTTTTTCAACATTGAACTGGATGTTAATTTCAACCAACAATCCAGGTAGGATACTCTTCTTTAAAACTGTGGTGTTTGATACAATGTGATTGGGATTCAACTGCAAAGGGAGAGCTCGTGTCCCAAGCCCCAAATTCACCATAGCAGGTCCAGGGTCCCTAAACTGGCGGGTAAACCACCCAAGGCACTTGCCAAATAAGACGCACCGGGCCCCACACCCGTGAATCCCTTAAATTCTAAGAATCCAAGTGGCCCGGGCATGCCGAAGGAGCCGATGCTCTCCTGAAGGGTGCGCAGATCCTGGCAGAGATTTCTTGGAGTGCATGGACCACACCTGGGCAAGTTGGATCAGTTTGGGCTTGTCTCAAAGGGACACCCCCAGCAAAATGTGTGGCTCAAAAAGGGGTTCACAGAAAATGACTAAACCATATCTAGTCTAGCCCCAGAATAAAACAAGCAAATTGTTGGGGAAACCAAGCAGAAAATATACGCAATGCAGCAGGTCGGCTGAGAACCATCCCAACTGGTGCGAAGTGGATTTTGCCCATGAGCAAGACTAAAGTGTCTTTTCGCTACCTTTTTTGGCGGTTGCGACAAGCCACAAGGAACCACCGATTTCTGGAGTCCTATTCTGCCATACCCAGCACACAGCACACTTCCCTGCGAAGATACTAGCCACTAAGAGAAGCATGCGGCTTCGAGCCCGGCATGCCATTGCGGACAGCCATGATGTGTTTGCTGTTGGTCCGGGCTTTGGCACACAAGTGACAGCTGCAGACAACGTATTGCTCGCGCAGCCTTGCTTTTGGGACTTTTGCGTGTGGAATGACATCATTGAAGAAACTTACTCGCCACATTGGGGGAATTATGTTTCCGACAAGCCCTGGTCAAGACCTTTGCCGCTACAATTGACTATGTATGTGACTGCCGGGAATTGCCGTCAAAGACGTGAGGTGTGGGCAGTTCGGCCACATCTATCCTCGCATTCGAAACATGTAAGTTGTGTTCAAGCAGTATTTTTGAATGATTGCTGATCATGTTGCAAACAACCGAGCCAAGTTGTACGAGCCTGCTCTGTCCATCAGCGTCAGGCAACCAACGAAATGCACATGGTTCTGCCTGTTCTTGTGGGTACTCTTTTTGGATGCTTTGAAAGGCAAACCAAAAGGACATCCGCATATTTGCTGGGTCCTAAAAAAGACCCAACCCATATCTAGGTCCAGGTCAAACAGTTCAAAACATCTCCGCATCAAAGCCCTGGGCTCACATCAACAAGAACTCATGGCTGACACAAAAGGTAGCAAGGGTTGTCAAGCACCCTGTCACAAATGGGATGTCCAGCATCAAGTGCATTGTGTCGACGCCGACGCCGCGCTTGACTCAACACACCAGTTTACCCAAGCTGCCAGCCTTTTTTCACATGGGTACGTTTCAAACCAGGGATTTGGACAGGATTCTCCTTTTGGCTTCCCTAAGCCCAAGGGTACCGAGCCTCAAAACCTAAACACACAGATCTTTCGAAATCGCCTGCTCGGACCGGAGGAGCAAGACAAGACATCGCAGGTCCTGGCAAAGTGGCCAGTTCGGTGTTCTGAGGGTCGACCCGGCCAGCAATTCTCAAAGTCAGAACTCACATGAAGGAAATATGATGAGAACATGAAACCTGGCTCTGGTTGCTTAGCATTCGTTTGCCATTGTTTGCCTACAGCAAATCACAGGGACCAGAACAGTGTTCCTCCTGTTCATGCTCGGAGGTTACCATGGAATAGACCTCTTATCGTGTAAACAAGCACACCATGTGCTCGCAGCCAGCGGGCAAGGAACGATGTGATGTGGCCCTAGTATCCCTATTGATGCTGGAGAACGACTAGTCAAGGGGTAGGCAAATACAAACAAGTGTTCCCAATATTCAAACTGATATGAAAAAGGACAGTGAGAAACACTCTTTCTCCTCTCTTTTCCTTGCGGAAAAATCTGGCTGCCCAGCCCTGACAATACTAGAACAATACAAATCTAAAACTAAACCACTACAACTAAACCAATACTAGATTAATGTAAAGCTAATGCTAGATTAACAGTAAGTTAATACTAAGCCCTTCCTACATTAGCAAAACCAACTTAGGGCTTTAATAGTAACATTTTGTATGATATTCTTTCTATAGTAGCCTCTTAAAATTTGTTTAAGGGGGTGTTGTGGGGAAGTCGCGGAAACTGAAAGATGATAGATGTAAGGATAGGAAATAGACAGGGCGAAAATCTCTGGTCCAGGACAAAGGAACACTGAAGCAATACTAAACCAATTGTACAGCGTACTTGGCTCAAAGACATACAAAACAATGCCAAAATATTGTTTCGACAGGAATACTAACCAACACCAAATCAATTTTGGAAAGCACTGGGCCATCATAAAACAATTCCAGACCAGTACTAAGATGCATAGGGAGTCCACTGGTTGCTTGAGCAGGCCCAACTCTGACTCCCCCGGTTGTTCTGTAGTTTTCCTCTATTGACCCCCCTCTTCCCCCCCCCCCCTCCCTCCACAATTTTGCAGATGGGATGAAGCAAAACTGAAGCGGAACAAAACACACCCACACACACCCACACGCACACGCCCACACGCCCACACGTCCACACGCCCACACGCCCACACGCCCACACGCCCACACGCCAACACGCCCACACGCCCACACGCCCACACGCCCACACGCACACACGCCCACACGCACACACGCACCCACGCACCCACGCACCCACGCACCCACGCACCCACGCACCCACGCACACACGCACGCACACGCACACGCACACACACACACACACACCACCACCACCACCACCACCACCACCACCACCACCAACAACAACAACAACAACAACAACAACAACAACAACAACACCAACACCAGCACCAACACCAACACCAACACCAACACCAACAACACCAACAACACCAACAACACCAACAACACCAACAACACCAACAACACCAACAACACCAACAACACCAAAAACACCAACAACAACAACAACAACAACAACAACAACAACAACAACAACAACAACAACAACAACAACAACAACAACAACAACAACAACAACAACAACAACAACAACAACAACAACAACAACAACAACAAAACCACAACAACAACAACAACAACAACAA
>CAUJNA010001444.1:55849-78113 GCA_963377175.1 Effrenium voratum
ACCCACACACACACGCACACGCACCCACACGCACCCACACGCACCCACGCGCACCCACACGCACCCACACGCACCCACACACACACACACACACGCACACACGCACACACTCACACACGCACACACGCACACACGCACCCACATGCACGCACCAACACGCACGCACACGCACCCACACGCACCCACACGCACCCACGCGCACCCACACGCACCCACACGCACCCACACTCACCCACACGCACCCACACGCACCCACACGCACTCACACACACACACACCCACACACACACACGCACACACGCATACACTCACAGACGCACACACACGCACACACGCACACACGCACCCACATGCACGCACCCAGACGCACCCACAAGCACCGACGCGCACCCACAAGCACCCACGCGCACCCACACGCACCCACACGCACCCACACGCACCCACACGCGCCCACACGCACTCACACACACACACCCACACCCACACACACACACGCACACATGTTTCGAGCCTGGATTGTTTTGGTGCTAGGGGTATGTCTTAACAAAACGGGTGACCCCCAAGAACCCTTCTCATTCAACCGTAAAAATCGGTTCCCTCCTCAAAAACACAACCCCAAAGGCCAAAGGCGCAACCCTAACACATAACTCGCTCGCTCAAGCCGAGGGCCTTGGTGCAAAGGATGGCTTTCAGGTCGTTCACCATCTTCTCATCTTTGAGGGTCTGCGACCGTGGGAAATGAGGCACAAGGATGGCCTCTGAACCCGATAGTGGTCCGACATGAAGTCCGCCTCTTTAAACTTCTGCATGCTATAAAGAAGGGGATTGCTGGTTTGAGGCGGGCACGTTGAGCTGTGAACAGGCTTGCAAACAAGGAAGTGCTGATCATGGCAGGCTTCCCTCTAATCAAACAAAACACCTCTATAAAGGGAAGCTCACCATACATGGGCCAAACAGGTGATGGTTAAATCCAGCAAAAAGGGAAATCTAGGGCGGACCAAGCCCAGCGGACGGGTTGTTCTCAGAACTGGGCCTCCGGGTTTTTGCAACTGTACACACCGGAAGGCGCTTCAGGACTTGAAATGTGCTTCAGCTTTCCCCTTGAATCAAGCCCAAGAAAGAATCGACTCATGGGAGTTGAAGGCTCGGTAGCAAAGCCTTCGGACTCTGCCTAACCATGGTGAGGTAATCCCTTGCAATGCCCACTGTTGATAGTCACGATTAATCACTCATAGTCTCCCCTAGTAGAAACGGCTCCCCTTGCTACGGTTCTGAATTAGTTAGGTGTCTCAAGATGTTTCTGACACCTGATGCTGCACTTTTTACACCTGAAGCAAGAATCGGATACCCAGGCAAAAGGACCTACAACACGGGGTTACGCTAGATTTACCACCCCCCCCCCCCTCCGGATCTGTTGGGTTGCTCGAAATCCTCGCCCAGTAACCTAGGTTAACATACGGTTGATGTTCGGAATGCTGCAGTGTACGAGATCCACGCCAGGCACCGGTGGATCTGGGCGAATTACAATATTTCACCAGCCTGAAATAATTCAGGTGGTTTGGGGGGCTATTCCCCGCGTAAACCACCATTTTGGGTGAGGCCGTCTGAGGTTGCTATAATTCACCCAGAGTGGATATAGGTGGCTTGGTCGGGTTTCATCCATGGCAATCCCGATCGGCGGCTTCATTTCCTTCGCCTCTACAAGGCCAAAAGGCACATTGAAGAGCCGGTCGCGCATCCACTGCATGTCCTCCCGTCGCTTGCCAGGCGCGGCCGTACACAAACATATATCTGCAAGCCTCCAAGAACCTTGAAGTTGGTAAACAACACAACCACGGTACATGTTTTGCTTTCTTGCTTACATTATGTGTTGTTTAATACTTTGTGTAGACATCATTCACGTGGGTGTGTCTCAAAAAAAAGCCGGGATCGCTAAAATGGTGGTTTTCCTTTTTGTTCTGCTTTAAAACCAACCCCAAAAAGGGGTTTCCTTATTGACAGCCACGTGGACATCTGCGCCCCGGCGTCCGAAGCCTTGGCACTCCATTTTCCGTTGCCCGGGGCCAAGGGTGACTTGACCTACTGAAATCCGAGGCTTCGGATCAAACCGATGGCAACTGGATTGCTGGGCTGTCAGATCCCCTGGTAAAAGTGACTAACTTTGAGTGGGTTGAATGGAGACCCCCACTAAACCCTAAAGACCAAAATGACCAAAAGCCTAAGCAAATGGCAGGGAACCACCACGATTATTATTGTGATTGGATTGGCCTGGTTTTGCTGGCAGTGAAAGAGCGGATTGATGAACATGACAGCCAGCGATGAACTCATGACAGCCAGTGCGCATGCAGCAAGTTGGGCCCTTCTCACTGTGCAACACCTGCATGACCAACAATATGGGAGCAGCGTTGAAGGTTCGGAATGTATTTGCTTCTTGACGCTTGCTCTGCTACGAGAAACGTACACTTGTGTGATTGTCACCTTTGATGCAAAAGAGCAGTGCAACCAACCATGCACAGCAACTGTACATTTCAGCTCAAGTCGGCTGAAAGCACCGTTCAGAGCAAAGTTGTCTTACAACCTGGCATCATTTGACTGACTTTCCTCCACAATCTGGTAAACTATCTGGAACTGACTTTGGTCCCTATGCTCAGTTGCAACACCGCATGCACTCTCACAGTCTGGGCTGCTCAAAATTGGGGATCTCTTATCCTATTCCGTAGTGGGATTACAAGGAACCCCCACCCATCCCAACTGGGACCTTCTGGATTGATTTTGAACAACCCAAAACAGCAAGACACATTCGCGCCTTTTCTGCCCGCAGTCCCCAAGCTGCTTCTCCCCTGCAGCTCCCGTTTTAGGGCGAATGCATGAGACCGCGCCTCATGTATGGATCACCATCTCCCCTGCAAATTTACGTGGCACCCAACAAGGGAAAGGCCCAATTCTAACAAGGAAATCTTCTATGGGCACATGTTATGCTCGGCAATTTCTTTGGGCTCCATTTGTCCCAACAACGCTCATCGAGAATTGAACATCGGATATCCCCACAAGACTCCCCTTCTTATCTCGGTAGTGTTTATCTCGTGTCTCTGCCGGCGCTCATGCCGTGGCGTCTCCCTGCTTGGTCAGACGGCGCCCAGCGCCGAAGTGAAGGTTAAAGAGCCTCTCTCGCACCTGGCTAGCCACCAAACCCCGGCCTCGACGGGTCCCTGATTTTACCAATGTTATCTCGGTTGCTTTCTGCTCCCCTGCTAAAAGCTTAACTTTTGGTGGTTTAATGGAAAACCCATTGTTTGCAAAAAGTTAAAGTCCTCACATCCAAGCAACATGCACCAATGTTATCTGGCGCTCGCACACCGGGGATCTATAATCGCTGAGGGCCACATGCGTCCACTTGGCCCTGTGGACCAAGTGGCCAAAGCCACCACGCCCCTTGCGTTTTTGACCAAGTCCAGCAAGCGGTCAAGTGTCCAAAGCTGCCAAAGCCGCCAAAGCCACTTGGCCGTGCCTTTGACTAAGTGGCCAAGTGGCCAAATGTACCATTGGACCAAGTGGCCAAGTGGACCAAGTGGACCAAGTGGCCAAAGCGAACCTGTGCACTCGGCATTTGGCCGCATGCTGTTGGACCAAGTGGCCAAGCGGACGTTGCCAAGCGCACCAAGTCGACCAACTGGGCCGAAGCCACTTGGCCACTTGGCTTTCGGCGAAGTAAGTGGCCAAGTGGACCAAGTGGCTAAAAGGGACCAAGCGGCCAAGTGGACCAAGCGGCGGAAGCAACATTGCCTCCAATTGGCAAGCTCTAGTTGAACAAGGGGCATTGCCCGCCAAGGGCAGTCGCGCTGTTCAAATAGCCACGCAGCCAAGGCCCAATTCAACAATGGACGTTGCCCCTCCATAGTCGGTCGTGTTATTCAGTTTTCGCGTAGCCGAACTTGAATTGGACAGTGGACATTGCCCACCCGCTTGGGCCTGTATGATAAATTGTATTGCTCAATATTTTGCGCCAAGCCGGCCCCAAATTGAACAACGGACATTTCCCGCTCGCGTGGGCCCGCCCAGTCAGGGACCACTTGGTTGGCTTTCCCACTTGGTCCACTAGCAAGTGGATAAGCGGCCGTGGTCACTTGGCTACGTGGGCAGTTGGTCCACCTTTCCACTTGCTTTGCCGAGCAAGTGGACAAGTGCGTGGCCTGTTGGCCATTTCGCCCTTGATCGCATTGGCCACTGTGCTTCCATTTGGCCACTTTGTCCACTTCGCCACTGCTCAAGTGGCCCATTGGACCAAGTGGGCGGAGCATCTTGGCAACTTGCTTGTCCACCAAGTGGACCAAGGGGCCATCAGCGATTGCTGCTCCGGAGACATCGCGCTGTCACCCAGCTGGTCATATGCTCTACGAACGGACCTTCTGCTACCAGAATCGCATGGTTCATGGACTTCGCGTACAGAGATTCCCCCTCGTGTCCCAATGGTTAGCGGCTCCGTCTTCAGGTCCTCCAAGCTCAGTCAACTTTCGTGACCAAGCCCAAAAAAGGGATCATTCCGATCGGAAGGAGACGGGTTTTCATGTGCTGGGTTCTTGGGCTCCATCTTACGGAAGTATGCCCGCTCCAATTGGTCCGTGGCCTCTCTTACCCGCCTGGAGCCCGGGGTTGTCATGCTTCACCATTTCGATCAGGGCGCCTGTGTCAGCGGCACAGCTGAGCATCAGGATCAAAGATCCTCCTTCAAAGCACTTTTGAGGGAATTCCCTTCAAAATGCCTCATTTCCCACGAGATTTGCTGTTGGCTTCTGGTGGGCTTAAGGTGGGATTGTGGCTACTGAGGGTTGATGCAGAGGCGGGATCAGTTGAAGGCTGGATTAGGGCTTGGCTTCATCTAGCAAAAAGGCGAGACCGAAGGACCAAGGACCAGGGCTTTCTGTCTTACACCCGGCCATGGGGACAAGAACCACCGGATGCTCGTTCTTTGTACTTGAAACACCAGTTTTAATCGGAACCCTGCCTCCAAACAACGGCCTTAGACAAAAGCTGTATCTCGGGGCCCTGGTGAAAAAAGCAGCACATGAGGAACCTGTTTACCACGTCCACCGCGACCAGCCCCAGCATTTTTTTGACTCGTGTGTCAAAGCGCCTAACTTTCCGCAGAAAGACACCCAGACACAACAGATCAACCTTTCGGGGCCACTCAAAATGGGAACCCAACATGGGCACTTGGTGTGGTACAGGTTGCCTTGCGTCCGCTTTAGAGCTTGACCCCGAGGCGACCGTCGCATTGGATAAAAGGTTCGCTTGGGCAAGTGAGACCAAGACAGGTTACTTCCGTTTGCTTCAGCCCCCTGGAAAAAATATATATATAGTTCCATTAGTGATAGATTCCCTTTAAAACCGGGATCCTTACATTATACACCTGAACATTGCCTTGTCAATGGTGGTTCCCCTTTCTTTTGGAAACAGCCATGTTTTAATTGGGAATGTGTATTGTTTAAGGAGCCCTGTAAAACCAACAGGGACCCCTCGAAAAAAAAAAAAAAAAGAAAAAAAAAAGAAAAAAGAAAAAAGGTCCAAGAGTGATAGATTCCCTTTAAAACCAACAGGGCAAAATTAAAACATATTCTTAAGTCTTAAGGAAATGGCAAGTCATGCTCGGAGACCCGGGCTGCCGGGCAGAGGCCAGGCAGATGGTCCGATCGGCTTGCCTGGAAACCCAGGCCCGGGTTCCGATTGGCCTGGGGGGGCGTCCTGTGTTTGAGGGTGCGCCCTGTTGCCGGCTTTTAAGAGAAGCCAACGGCACCATTTTGTCCAACAAAAAAGACACACCAGGTTTTGGGTCGGACTGATCCCACACCAAGGGAAGGGGCCAAATTGTAGGAGTAGCCGATGTGAGCAACCTGTTGGCACATTGACTTTAGGACCACCGGGTGAACAGGAAAATCTTGACAGCTCTCATGCTCGACGTGAAGGACGCGTTCAAGTTTGAGAACTCCAGGAGCGCGCTTGCAAGTCTTGGGCTTCAAGCTGTGAAACTGCCCTCTGGTTCCAAAGTCTTAAAGGAATCCCGAGCAAGCCAAGCACATAGGAACCCAGATGACACAGGTGCCCAGGTTTCATGACACTGCAGAAAAGCTACACAAGTGCCTCAGCGGTTTCACATATGTGAAACCGCGGTTGGCACTTGAGTCACTTGCTCAAAACCCAGTATGAAAATGGTTGACCCAGCAACATCTAAGGAAACACAAAGGCGGCCGAAGCTATGGCTGGGAGTGTCCCTTGGAATTTGATCTGTCCCGATCCCAAAAAACAACATGGTGGTGTCCGTGAACTCCAGCCTCCATGATCCGGTCCCAATTCTCATGGCTGTCGAACTTGGCAGACATGCTGGACCTCGGTGCACAGAAACTCGATCCTTTCGCGGAACCTTGCTGACCAAAGTGACTGCTGAATGGTCGCTATGTTGAACATTTGGGTGCCAAACTGCGGCCTTCAGCCATGCGTGAATTGGGCCGCCCGCCCGTGGCTGGTTCACTGGGCATGGCATGGCATGGCCAACTGGCTCCAAGGCTCAGGCCAATCACAGTGGGCCGCCCAAATCCTCTCTTGCGCCTCACACTCTCCACGGGTGACCGGAGTAACTCTCCGCGAAAGCGAGCAAGCAAGCAGGGCCCACTGAAAGGCAGCTCCACATTCGAAGAACATGAAGCCTAGTGCTGACCTCGAATTCATAAACCCCTGCTTACTTTCTTCATTCGGGCTCATGACATTCACCAGCCCAGCCCTGCAACATTCAGTCGGCATACAACAAGTCACCACCCCACGCTGGTCGCCAAGCAAGACCCACTGAAACACATAACTTAAATCCTGAAGCATTGCAGTTCCTGATATATCATCAAAGCCACGAAGCAAGACGAGCACTGCCTCAACGTCGTACTCGTAGACTCGCAGCATGTTGCAGGTAATGCCCGTGATGCGAAACCAGCTGTCCCTGCCCGACAGGCCAGCAGTCACCAGTATTTCAGAGGCGTTGCTTGGCGAGCGAAGTCTATGGCCGTGCTTGAACTCTGAAGGCGGAACAACTCCAACACAGGTGATCGACAAAGAGGCCGCTCATGGTGGGGCCCAGGCAAGGACGCGCGCATCGTCTTTATCTTGTCAATTGGACTAGTTAGTTCAACAGCCAAAGCGCAACCGGCCGAAGGGCCATGGCCCATTTCATTGATAGGCACGTTTTCTGAGCAAAGAGAACAAGAGCAATCGAACATGCAAAGCAACCTAAACAACACAATCTAAGCTGGAATGACAGTCCAAATGGGAAAGATTTGTACGACCCCCAGAGCAAGATAAGAGGAAGATCAAACAAATGCAACACAGCAACAGCTATACTCGGATTTGATAAAGAAGCGAACAAATCTGAGGCAAGCAACCTCACGCCCTCGTGGTCGCCAAGGCAATTAATCGATCACATCTGATTTAAGTCCAGCTTGTTGAAGACCCGCCTGGTGTATGCCTATCATAAAATACGAATAGCTGCATATCTATGTGAAACACATGTTTCAGTGGCAACAGGACAATACAACACAATTGGCAGCTGTGCAGTGCGTCTACACCAACAACAAACAAGAAATGTCCTGGGCTCCAGCTTGTTGTCCACGTCCAATTAGATCAAGTAGAATCAGCACACCCGACGCAATAACCTCAAAACCGTCCTCCTATAGTCAAGGCAAGAAGTCTTTTTCCAGTTAAAGCCTTGCAGCCCCAGTAAGCTCAGAGTCTAGGGAGTTGTTCGAACAGCTTTACAGAGGACAGGTTTTAAACGACGTCGAGTGAAACACAGTTGGCCAAGTCGGCGCAGCTGCCCCCCTCAGTCAATCTATTTGACCTAGTTGGTCCCATTGAACCCGATTGGTCCCATTTTGCCAACAAGGTCAAGACTAGCAAATCCCTGTTGTGGCCTTGATAAAAGAATTCAGCAATAGGTAGACCTCAACCGTCCGTTCAAGTGAAGACCTCTTCGTTTGGCGAAACCAATCCAACCGTCTCCAAATCCCATCCCTATCCCCGGATCCGCGCCAGTCATCCGATCTTGCGTAGTGCAAGTTCTTCAGCAATATCTGCAGGTGGGCTGGCAATGTAAGCCACCAATTCGAAGAACTATGTGTAAGAACGGTACCAAGCTACCTCCGGAACTCAATCCATTCACAGCTTCGCACTGGCGATTTGAGTGGGAATTTGGCCCTCGCTTGAGGAATCCGTCACTCAACAAATGCCTAAACGCTCGTGTTTCTTCCATCAGCCTGCGATATCCGTGCAGCTTGCGATCTCTGCACCTCGTACTTGTCCACCTTCGGGAGGCCTGCAAGGTCCAGCTCACCACTCCAAGGCCTGGAGTGGCAACTCAGACGCTGTGACACTTCCGGGCTGTCCGTGTGCTGATCGGCGGAAAGTTTGACGAACATTGAGTGGGTTAGATGGGAAAACCCAACCACTAAACCAAGCAAAAAGCTAAAAAGCTAAGGGGCCGGATGGCTGGGAGCCACCAAGTTTCCATGGAAGTCTGTGGAAAACTGGATACAACGGCATGAAGCAGCATCAAGGGCACCAGATATACTTGCTTGCCGTCCGCCCGAAGGCTTGGGAATTGGTTCTGGAAAAAATGTGGGGCTCCTTCTATGTGGCAGTTTTTTTTGGCGTCCCTTCAAAACTGCCCGAGTTTGAGACACACCCACTTGGAGGCCGACTCCTTGCGAAAGTCTTCCAGGAAGAGGGCAGGATCCTGCGTCCCAGCTTCAGTCAACATTGCATGAGTTTAGCGATTCGGCTGGAGTTCAATGGCTTTCACCTGATGGACATTTGCTGAGTATGAGATCATCTAACCAGCTTCGTGGAAACCCACGAAGAACCAAAGGACATGTTGTCAAGACAAGAAAGCTTCCAAAGCACATTGTGCAAACAGCCATTGACCGCCTTTCAGCCTCTGCAGCGAGCTCTTCATTCTGGACCTTTTGGATTTAGCTGTTCAAGCAATCCAGCTGGTGTACTTTGGAACAACTATCGTTGATCGCAACCAGCGACTTCGACCATGCATGAACAAATCGAACCGCGTCTTGCCGCGTAGTGAACACAAACACAGCCACTGCAGTCAGTATCTGCGACAGCGACTCAAGCGCGCTGCTTGCACTTCTGGGCACGATCTGCACATGTTGCAATAATTCCAAGGCCAGGGATCCCGGAGCAAAGGACCTACACGGCGAGCTTGCAGCTTTGATCCGGCATGGCTACGGTTCTACCGTCCTTGTCCAGGCGCCAAGCCCACTGCTTGTCCTGCCAACGCCATGGGAGCCTGGGATGAATAAACCGTGGACCTGGATACACCAGATCCAAGCTTCAGGGGCCCGAAGGTGCCAGATGAAAACAAAAATGAGACCAAGCTGCAACCCGAAAGTGGAGCCGTTCCGTTGCATCTCTGGCACACCCGCACTCTTCCTATCGAGAGATAGCCAACCCACACGCTCAAGTTATAAACGACGCCAAGCCCTTGAAGGGCAGACCTATCACAGGGGAGGCACTTGACATCAGTCAGGTTGCCAGCCTCCTGCAGATCTCGCAGTGCCTGGCGGGAACACTGGCAATTGCCAAATGCGCTGATCATTGAGATTCCAAAACTCAACTGCATCTTGGCCATTCAAAAAGAAGTGAGTCTTAAACCAGTTCTCCATAGCATTTGCAGCCCATGCCTAGGTCCTCCAGTGGGTTAGAAGAAGGGTACCCTTCTACTGTAGTCTATTTTGGTAGGGGAACCCTCCCCCAAAAAAGGGTAAAAGGGCTCTACCGGGGGACCTAGATGCCCATTGGCAATTCCGTTCCTGCTTCGACTCCAGGATCTGCTCGGGGCTGGGCAGCTCCAACGCATAGTCCTTAGGACGCTCAGAGGGCGTGTCCCCTGCAGCAGATTGAGATGGGAGCAACAGAGCGGTCTGAAACATGGGGAGCGGTCTGAAACATGGGGGCATCACAAAAAGCGAGAAGCCAAGTTTCGAAAAGCCGCGGGCAAAGGTTGGGGGGTCTATGTAAAGCCCATGACTACTTGAACAGTTACTGGCTGGGGTTGTTCTGTGGGGCAATCCTGTGGGTACAGCAACAGCACTGCCTAAGATTGTGTCCCACCTCACTTGCGGCTTGCTCTGACTGAAGCTTTTTGATTTGGCACCAGCGAAACATCCTCGTTGCCAAAATCAAGAGCCACATAAGCCACTGTCAAAATTACCAGTTTTTCCCTTGGACATTGGAAAGCTAATTAGTGAGTCCCCCCCTTGTCCCTCCCAAATGAACCGTGGTCTACCGCAAGTTTTAACCAACTCGCAGAAGCCGTTCATTTGAAGTCTGCAATGCGTTAGGCAAAGGATGCAACCCGGCAGCCCGAACAAATACCCTCCCTAGAACAAGCATGGAACTTGCAAGCGGGCTTCTAGGAGTCCTTTTGGGAAAATGGATGGGCCTGGATTGTGCAAGAAGGTCAACCATCAACGTCTTTTCCAAAACCAAGGACACCGCTGACCGGGTTTCTAGAGAAAACTGGTCCTCCATGCAAACACCCTTCCGGGTCCCATGCCGTCTGTGGGCACGGCGGGGTGCACATAGCTGGCAAAGCAGGTGAGTTCGTTGTCATCGAAGTAGCCCTGCGGCGAAAAGGGCATGTGTCGATGTGTAATGTTTCAAAAGGGACCGATTCCTCTAGGCTTGGCTTCCTCTTGGCTGCCCTTTCCCATCCAACAAAATGCTTGACGAAAAACATCAGAAATACCTTTTTGCTCCATCCGAGGGTCCTGCATAGAGAAGTCCTCATTCACCACGGGCTGTTCCACGAACAAAAACAACTTACAGCCTCAAAAGGCGCAAATCTAACACATCACATCATCTCTGCCCAGTGGATTTTCATGGAGAAAACAAGGGGCAGCCGATTTGTTTGGTTGGTTGAGGTTAAAGGAATCGGAACCCTTCCTCAAAACAAAGTTGAAACAAGGGTTGAATCCACTGGGCAACTAGGAATCCTACACGCCATCCCGAACAAAAATGGCGCTCTGAGTGGTGGGAGAAAAAAGGGGGTACCTTTGTTGGTGGATCCTCCAGGAAACGACCTCCAAGAGACATCCAAGGGCGCCTGTGGGTTTCAATGGGGAGTCCGATCCAAAGATGTTAAACATTAAGCTCCCAGCCACTTTCAAAGGGCTCTTGAAGAGTGCTGGGCCTTGCAACCTGTGCTCTACGGTTTGGCAGCACTCCGCTGACAAAATGAAGGCCACCGGCCTCCGCCGACTACCTTATTCAGAGAGATCATCCTGTTGCTCATCGGGCCAGTAAAAAATGGTTGCCATCACTGGAGAAACCAAAACCAAAAGTTGTCAGGCCAGGTGTGTTTTTTCGCTTTCAAGTGAGTTTTGCTCAGAGAACACCATGCTCCTTCCGCCCAGATGCTGGCAAGAACACCTGCAATGGCACTCTGCTCGAAACCTTCCGCACCTCTGGCTGCAGGCTCGATTCTAGCATCACCTCCTGCAAGGTCTTTTTCCCAAGAGCCATTTAGTTTTCTGGTGTTATAGCTCGGCGCCCTTTTTCCTTTGGGCAATAAAAGGGTCTGCAGTATTCGCATCCCTCAACTGTTCAAACGCAAAAGCAAGGGGCTCATGCACCCCCCCTGCGGCAATCTGCCGAATCGGAGTCTCGCTCAGCGATCCTCCCAGCTCAAGACCCCCTCATTCCGCGTCTCCTTCTTCTTGAAGACGCTGTAGCCTGTCCATTCCCTCAGGCGTGTCCTGCTCCCCACCTCATAGTCTCCACCAACCACGAAGACAGGCCCGCTGGTCCTCATGACCGTGATGCGCTCCGGGCCGATCCCCATGCCAGGCATCCTTCCCTTTCGCGGGCCGCCCCATGCCAGAGGTTCGGATTGACCTCCGCCGCCAGCAGCAGTGCCCTTGCCTTCCTCTTCACCCATCCGACAGCCGCCTCCGCTCTACCGTTAGCCTGCGGCTCATCGAAGCTTGACAGCGTCCGGTGCAGCCCATGACTCACCGCCCACCTTCTCAATGCTGTCGACACCAGCTCTCGTCCCCGGTCCGAGTGCAGGCGAGTGACCTCAAATCCCCACCACCGGAGCCTTGCCACCATAGATTGGGGCGCCGCAATCACCTCCACGGCTCTCCGACTCTTCAGCGGCTCCACCAGCGTGAGAGTTCTGGTGACCACTCCTTCTTGCCCCCCCGGGGCCAAGTGCTCGCCTTCCTCCCCTATTTCTTCTCCTCCCTCTTCTTCCTCTTCTCCTCTGACCGCTCCTCGCTCCTCAGCCAGCTCCTCAAACGGATCCTCGTCTCCTATCTCTTCCGCCGCGACATCTTCTTCCTTGGCCATGCCGCCCGAGACCGCCGTGACATATGAACCCACCAGCAAGTGGCGATGCCCCTCTTCCGACACCTTAAACGGGCCCGTCACATCGATCGCCAACGTGGACCATGCCGGGGGGGGCTTTTCTCCAATGGCTCCGTCCTCGAAGCCCACCCTGGTCGAAACGGTATGTGCCCGTTCTCCAAGTGAGGCCCAGGAGCTCTTCCAACGCCGTGACCACCGATGGTGGCACGCCCCCCCGCGCCTTAGCCCTCTGCCACTCCTCCTCCCGAACGTAGCTCTTGGTGCTCCTTCACCATCCAGGCCCTCCGACCAACCAGCTCTCTGCCACCCTGGGCCAACACCATCAAGATCCACATGCGCAACATCAGGATCGTGTCGCCCTCCACCTTCTTCCTTTTCTCCTCACCGATCTCCTCATATCCAAAGCGATCATCGATCTCCTCGTCCCCTCACCGGGTACGGGCCCGGCTCGAAGTGCCTACAGTAGGAGTAGGTCCGACACGGAGGTCCTCCCATCACTCCCTCCGTCCTTCCTCCCACCGCCAGCTTTTGCCAGGTAGCCGAAGGTGTCCTCGTCCAGCATGTTCTGGCCCGACAAGATACCACCTCCCGGTCCAGTTCGCCGTAGTTGAACTTCTTCGCGCTCTTCCCAGCGAGCAAGTGCAAGATCACTCCTGCCGACCTTGCATGCCTCCTCCTCGCCGCCCTGTTCCACGCGGATCCTTTCCCGCCACCAGAGCCCAGCGCCTGCTCCATGATGGGCTCCGGCACCTCCGGAAACAGCTGTTTCACCTTTTCCATCTCACCATCTCTCCAAGCCTTCGCTACCTCCCCGCTCCGGCTCTTCCTGTCACCCTTCTTTCCTTCCTGCCTTCCGTCGCTCCTCTCGGCCGACACCATCGCCCTTCTCAGAAGGCCCTTGTTGAACTCCTCCAACTCTTCGACCAACCTCAACGCCACCTCCGTAGGGACCTCGGGGCAGAATTGTCTCATCCTGACCGGTAGCGGCCCCCGGCTGGCATGTTTAATTCGGCAGATCCCCTCCTCCCACCGGATCTTGTAGCCCAGCAGATACAGCGCCCCAAGCGGCACAATCACCTGCGTGGCCTCCTGGCAGATCATGTGGCCTCCGTCATTTGCATCGCCACCTCCCGTCCGCCAGCTCTGGCACTCGCCAATCTTTGACAGCCTGGCCGCTTTGAGCTTCTTCATCCAGAGACTCCACAGTAACTGCATTGCCTCCGCCACCAGCTTGTTTCCGCTCCTCCTCCACAACGACTTCCTCATAGTCTTCACTCTCCGCCATCCCCAACCCATGACTCTTTCCTCCGGCCGCCTTCCTGACCGCTCCTCGATCCCCAGCCGAAGTCGTGACGCCCCTCTTCGAAGCATCCCCTCCACCGCTCACCGCCTGGCTACCAGCCGCTCCTCCATTCTGAGGCCCCGGGCGGGGACACTAGGCCTTCTTGTGCTCCTGCCGGTCCAAGCTATCCCACACATGGGCAAACTTGCAGTTCTTCCCGAACCGGCAGCCCGCGTCCGTGGCATATCATTTGCAGGCCCTGGTCCACCACCCTCTGTTTCCCCGGAGTAGCTCCTCCTTGTCCCTGCTGCCTCCATGGGACCGTCTCCTCCTTGCCCGCAACACCCATCGCCTTGATCTTGGGCGCCCCCTCCTTCCCTCCTATTGAGAGCTCCGCCGTCTCGGATTCCGCCTGGAGATACTCCGCAAAGCTCTCAACTCCCTCCTGCGTCGGCCTGGGATCCAGGCTCAGCTCGGCCCTCACCGTCGACATCCGGTAGCTGCTCTGCTGATCCAACTTCGACAATGCCGCCGCAAACTTGTCCAGGGCCGACACCAGCAGCGTAGCGTCCGGCAGAGCCACTCCCAGCTCCAACGCTCTCCTCCGCCAATGCCTCCAACTGTTTGGCCACCTCCGAGCAGTGCGTTCAGGATCTACTGCCTCTCGGATGCTCCTCCCGGCTGATACAAGATGTACAGCCTGTAGATGATGTTCACCATGCTGAGCTGCCTGTTCGCGACCAGCTCCTTCTTCACCTGCTCCGGGAGGGCCTTCAAGACCATGGCCACCCCCCTCTGTTCCGTCCGCGGCAAATCCAAACAGACAACCGGCAGCTCGGGCTTGATCCGCAACCGTTCCAGCGGACTGGCCACCAACCACTCTGCGTAGGCCACCTTGGCGCTGTCGCACACATCTTCCCACCACATAGCGCTGTAGGTGGAGATGTCCTTCACGTTGTGCTCGATGGTCGCCATCCAGTCACCAAACGTCAGCAAACTTCCACGCACAGGGCCATTCCTCGTCCGGCGGAGGTCCTTCCGGCAACCTAGTCCTACCAGGGGTTCTTTCCAGCTTCTGCCTTTTCCGCGGGGGTGGCGGTGGCGGTGTCTCCATCCTCGGTGGCTTCACCTCCTCTTCCTGCTGTGGCGTGTGAAATTGCGGCTGCGGCTGCTGCTCCAACACCAAGATCTGGTCCGTCAGCAATCCACATGACGTTCAGCTTGCAGCGCCCTAGACTCCCATAGCTCCGCCATCCGCTTATGCTGCTCCGCCTCACTCTCAATCACCACCTTCTCGAGCTCAAGACGCTCCACCTTGTTCTTCAGCTCGTTCCTTTGCCTCAGCGCCTCCGCCAGGTTCATGCTGACCGTTCCGTACTCCTCCACGAACACCCGGTCCAGCTCCTTCTCATCTGCCTCGCAATCCACCCGGTCCTTGGCGCTCCCTGCGCCATCTCCTCGAGGCGTCACCTCCAGACCGCTCCTTTTCTTCTCCATGTCTTCCTTGACCGCCTGCAAAGCCCGCTCTCTTTTCTCCTCCACGGCACGCTCCTCCGGTGTCATAAAGGCTCTGGCCTTCCTCCTCTGCGCTGCGGTCTCCTCCTGAGCAGCCCTCAAAGGTGTCCTCGCCACTTCCTCCTCATCACCGGATTCCGGAACCGGCGGCAACCCTTCCGGTCTTGCTTCTCTCAACCTCATCTCCTCCTGAACTCTTTCAGACCAGAAAAAAAAATTCTCCACCTTTCCTCTCTACCGACCTCGACCTTCGGGTAGTAGAGCTCGGTTCCGTAGAGCTCCCTCTCCCGGATGCCGTAGGGCTCGCCTTTGAAGAGCTCTCCCGCCCGGATCCCATAGAGCTCAGCTTCGAACTACTCCATCGCCTAGATGCCGAAGCGCTCCGCGATCTGTCCTCTGCTTCCACCACTTGTTCATCATCCATTCCCGGCCTCAGCGCCTGCGGCACACCTCCTCTGGTTCTTGACGCTGATCTTGCCCGCGAAACATCTCCGTGATCTCCGCCCCGGCCATCTGCCGAATGGGCATCCCGGATTGCTCCACCGCCCATCGGCCCTTCCTTCTCAGGCTCACCCGCCTCGTCCGCCACCAGCGCGTCGTCTCCGGCCGGTGCCCGGCTCTCCTCAGCTTCCCTGCCAGGGCTTACCCGGCCGGAACGCCGCCTCCTCATCAGCTCCATGTGCGCGAGCAGTTTGGGCTCATAACCTGTTATAGCTCGGCGCCCTTTTTCCTTTGGGCAATAAAAGGGTCTGCAGTATTCGCATCCCTCAACTGTTCAAACGCAAAAGCAAGGGGCTCATGCATCTGGAAAACCCTTTTTTGGGGTGCCCATATAAAATTGCGAAGGCCAAATTGTGACAATCAGTGCACGGGACTAGCCAAGCTCTGGAGACCGGATTATTTTCATGAGCACCACCTCAGCCAGCATTGGCCTTCACTTCTGACTACCAAGGTTTTCTGTGTTGCAGAATGCGCAAGCAACCAGAGTATGAACGGATCCGCCACTTGCCCATGGTCATTTCAAGCAATACACATTGACATGATTGAAATGACTTATTTGATCAAGGCACGTCAAGGCTAACTATCTTCAAATCCTGGGCTTCTTCTACTGGCTGAAAGCAATCCTGGTTGAGTTAAGGATGGGCTTGTAAGCTCCAAGCAACCACAACAGCCTTACTTTGTCACTCATGGTCTGATGTGTTGCCAGACTTCCACTCGATTGCCAGCAAATAACTCAGCGAGAAAGTTTTAACCACTGAACCCGGACTTCAGATTCCTGCAAGCAAGATAGCAGGCAACATTGACGCTTGCAGGCACGGACTTGATTTGCTTGAGATATGGTCGTGGGTCAAACATGGGTACTTCAAATGGAACCCTAGTAAATCGAAACAGGGACTAAAACCTGCGGCCCCCTGGTGAATTAATTTTGATCCATACCCATATGGGCCTTATGCACGACCTCACGGCCTAAGGACACAATGTGAACATTGTGGCCGACTTGTTTGCAACATGAAACAGCAGCAACACGTTCTTTGTTTCGTCACCACCTGCAAGTGTAAGACATCGATTCTGCTGCATCACTTTCCGACATCTGCACAGCGGTGTAGGTGAAATGGCAAAGCAGGTTGCAAAGGCAAAAGATTCTGCAAGGGTCTACTGTTTCGTTTAAAGGACAAACCCATTCCAGAGCAGGACATGCGCTACACATGCAGCACTTGGCAAAGCATTGTGAGATTTATGACGCGCCATCGTTCGTTCAAATGCTTCGAATGCGTAGCTTGGTAATTTGGGGTTTGCAGTGGTATTGACAGGATCCGTGTTTGCATTGGGAATCTTCCCTTCGCGTCAGCTCCTCCTCGTGCAGCTTGCACGCGAAAGGCCCGCGGAAGAGCTGTAGGCTCTTGTAGGGCGAAGCTGGCAAAGCAAGTGCGAGATTGAACAGACTGGAGCATGATCATACTGGGCATTGCATGGTCTACAGGGGATCACTACTTGCAAATCACTACCCTAAGCCAAAGGAGAAATAAAGGTTGTACAAGGCTTGTATACTAGGCTTATACAAGGGGTGTATATATATATATAATCATACACATGTACACATATATGTATGTATATATAGACCCCCCGAAGGGCCCACCTTCTACTCGTTGCACAAAATAGATTTATTTGCAGAGTGTCTACGTGGTTTGCAAATGCCTTGCAGCCAGCACTGCCATTTACAGTGTTTTGTGAGATTTCTTATATTGGGCCATATGTTCTTTGTGTGCTTGATGCAAAAACACGAAAAACGGAAAGCGGTTTCAGATGCAACTTTGTCAGTGTTGAAAACACTGTTTTTTGCAGTGCGCAAAAACACACCTGTCTGTTTGCATTGTTGATGGTTGAATCATCAAACACTCCACAGGCTCAAACATGAAAACAATCCAAATATGAAAGCTCCAAAACCTGCACAGGCTCAAACAAATGCCAAGCATGCAAAACCCAGATGCAATGTCAGAGGTCAGGGCTTCTTTGGTATATGCATGTGTTGCATTTGTTTGAGCCTGTGCAGATTTTGGAGCTTCTTGCTTTGGATGTTTTGCATTATTTGAACCTGTGCAGGTTTCAGAGCTTTTAGCTTTGGATGTTTTGCATTTTTGAGCCTGTGCAGGTTTCAGAGCTTTTAGCTTTGGATGTTTTGCATTTTTGAGCCTGCGAAGGTTTTAGAGCTTTTAGCTTTGGATGCTTTGCATTTTTGAGCCTGTGCAGGTTTTGGAGCTTTGGGTTGTTAAACATGCACGGCCTCAACAAATGCAAAACAAATCCTCAGCCTTTACTTGTTTCTGAAGAGTGGGAGACAGATTGCCTACGGGCATCTCTGTCCTACTGCTGCAAGGTCTGGACAAGTTCTTGAGAAAGAGCGCATTGGAGGCGTTCAGGGCCGTTTCCAGACATATTTCACGGGCTTCTGACATCGGAGCTACTCAATAAAAAAGAAAGACCTTGAATGACCTGGTTTGAGTTTCTGGCAGCAAAGTAATCCATAAAAGGAACTGTGCATGAAGTATAGGTCAGTGACGTCAAAACGACAAAAACATGCGTATATATATATATGGACATTCCTGCTGTTTATGGTCTGTACAAATGAATGGAGCATATGTATATATATATCCGCCGACATTGCTCGGCGTGTCGGACACCTAAGAGAGGATAGAGGATAACCCCCCCCCCTCCCGACGTCTGATACGTGGGGGGGGGGGGCCCCTCCCCCCCCCCCCAAGGACCGCGCGGCAATTTGATGACGTTCCACTAAACGTAGTCTTCGGGGACCCGGTGTCGCAAAACAGGGGTCCCAGGCTCGATTCCCCCTGCCGGCTTTTTTGCTGGCTTGGGCTTCCTGCATCCTTTTGCCGAAAATCTGGCAAAACTCTGTGTTTTTGGACATCCTCTTTGCGAAAACGCGGGAAAAACCGTGTATTTTGCGGGAAATACTGGGGAGCAAAGGGGAAGTGCAAGGATACATACATACATACATACATACAGACATACATACAGACAGACAGACAGACCTACATACATACATTACATACATACATACATTACATTACATTGCATTGCATTACATTACATTACATTACATTACATTACATACATACATACATTACATACATACATACATACATACATACATACATACATACATTACATAATTACATACATACATACATACATACATACATACATACATACATACATACATACATACATACATACATACATACATACATACATTACATTACATTACATTACATTACATTACATAACATTACATACATACATACATACATACATACATACATACATACATACATACATACATACATACATACATACATACATACATACATACATACATACATACATTACAATGCATACATACATACATACATACATAACATTACATACATACATACATACATACATACATACATACATACATACATACATACATGACATTACATTACATGACATTACATTACATCACATTACATTACATTACATTACATTACATTACATTACATTACATTACATTACATTACATACATACATATATACATGCATACATACATACATACATACATACATACATACATACATACATACATACATACATTACATACATACATACATTACATACATACATTACATACATTGCATGCATGCATGCATGCTTGCATACATACATACATACATACATACATACATACATACATACATACATTACATACATACATACATACATTACATACATACATACATACATACATTACATACATACATACATACATACATACATACATTACATTACATACATACATACATACATACATATATTACATACATTACATACATACATACATACATACATACATACATACATACATACATTACATACATACATACCTACATACATACATACATACATACATTACATTACATTACATTACATTACATTACATTACATTACATTACATTACATTACATTACATTACATTACATTACATTACATTACATTACATTACATTTCATACATACATACATACATACATACATACATACATACATACATACATACATACATACATACATACATACATACATACATACATACAAGGTGGGTGTTGTAAACTACTTACATAATACATACTTACAATACATTACATTACATTACATTTTGCTTACTACATACTTACATACATACATTGCATTTAATTAACATACAACATACGTTACATACATCCAGGACTTACATACATACATAAAGACATACATACATAACACATTAATACATACCATTACAATACATTTACATTACATTTACATTACATTACAATTACATTTACATTACAATTACACCATTACAATTAACATTACCATTACCATTACATTACCATTACATTAACATTACTGCATACATGCATTTACATACATGCATTTTTGCATGGCATGCATGCATGCATTGGCAGGTAGGTAGGTATGCATACATACATTACATACATACATACATACATACATTACATACATACATACATACATACATACATACATTACATTACATACATACATACATACATACATATATTACATACATTACATACATACATACATACATACATACATACATACATACATACATTACATACATACATACCTACATACATACATACATACATACATTACATTACATTACATTACATTACATTACATTACATTACATTACATTACATTACATTACATTACATTACATTACATTACATTACATTACATTACATTTCATACATACATACATACATACATACATACATACATACATACATACATACATACATACATACATACATACATACATACATACATACATACATTACATCATTACATACATACATACATACATACATACATACATACATACATACATACATACATACATACATACATACATACATACATACATACATACATACATACATACATACATTACATCATACATACATACATACATACATACATACATACATACATACATACATACATTACATACATACATACATACATACATACATACATACATACATACATACATACATACCATTACATACCATTACATACCATTACATACCATTACATACCATTACATACCATTACATACCATTACATACCATTACATACCATTACATACAGTAAGCTAATACATACATACATTACATTCATACATACATACATTTTTTTTTACCCATACATACATCATTACTTATAACCATACTACCATACACACCATTAAATGGCATCATTACATACATGCATTAAATGCATTACATGCCCCCCATAACAGCCTACATGGCATACATGAATACATGCATACATGCATACTTGGAATTCATGCCTACATTGCATACATGCATTACATGCATAACTTACTTTACATTACATTACTTTAACTTACATTAAATTACATTAAACATTGGCATTATCATTACATACATAACATACATACTTAATTAAATACATACATACATTACATTAACTTACATACATCATCACATAAATACATACATACATACATACATACAGTACATACTAATACATACATACATACATACATTACATTACATAATTTTCATTACATTACATTACATTAATTACATTCACATTACAAACATTACACGCATACATACATGCAATGCATTCATAATAAATACATTTACATAATTTACATACAGACATACATACCATAAATCCTGACATTACATACATACATACATACATACATACATTCATTACATACATACATACATACATACATACATACATTACATACATACATACATACATTACAATACATTACATTACATTACATTACATTACATTACATTACATTACATTACATTACATACATAACATACATACATACATACATACATACATACATACATACATACGAGAGAGGGAGATTGGGGAGAGAGTGGCTTGGGGGGATGGGGAGGATGGGGAGCGGAGGGAGGGAGAGAGGACGACAGAACACACCAGGGAGACAAGGGAGAGAGGAAGCAGGAGAAAAGGGAGAGGACAATGTCGGCGGACTGAGCCGGAGGCTCTAAAGTATATAAGCATGGCCACCTGATGGTATTGGGGTTATTGCCAGCACCAAATGTCTTCTTTACAAAGGCCAAGTGCATCCTCATCGCACAAGACATCTTGCGATGTTGCATAACCTACCAAAGTTTCCTGTCCAAATCACCAAATATCTAGTGCATCTCGGCCTTGATAAGTCCAAGCTTGCTTGGCTACATGACAAGCGTTAATGTTTCAGACCTTGACTGCCAGACTGCCGCAAAGTTCACCTTGTCACTTCAAGTGCTCCTGTGACGCGTGGCACCCCGTTGGATGTGAAAAGCTCCGAGGGCTTGCTATTGGAGCTGTCCAAACCAAAGTGGTTCGCTTCAGCTAAGTCGCCTTGGCCTCCATTTGCTTCAGGCATGCCTTAATGCCTTAATGCCGGGAAAGTCCAAA
>CAUJNA010001445.1:0-21875 GCA_963377175.1 Effrenium voratum
GACTCTGAATCTTTCACTGCGTAGGTTTTTTGGCATGACATTGCTTGATTTTGCATGTTGTTGGAAGCACAACTCCGCGGGTCTGGAGCAGGCACAGTGCCAAGCAGGCCCCGTAGGAGTGCCGCTCGGCACTGTAACAGCGGCACTTTTAGGAGGGGGGGCCGCTGTGAAAGTGGCGGCCGCACAAGTGGCGGGTGGTGCCGGGGGTTGCGCACTTTTGCATCCTGATTGCACCCTTCCGCTTGGCCTTTTGCTTGATTTTGCGTTTTTTTGCTTCGTTTTGGGAGTGCCAGTACTTGAAAAAATCCGAAACGTGTTGGGCAGACCAGTACTTGGCCAAACCCGGACCCAAACACGATGCAAACAAGCACGGAACAGAAGCAGCAAATCAAGGGTGGCTCGATACTGGCTCGCCCAACCCGAGTTTGAAGCTGGCTCGCCCAACTGGGCCCGATTTTTGCATGTTTTTGCACGATTTTGGGGTTGCGCCCTTTTGCATCCTGATTGCACCCTTCCGCTGGTTGGCTTTTTGCTTGATTTTGCGTTTTTTTTGCTTCGTTTTGGGAGTGCGTCCTCTGGCACTCACCCTTTGGGGTCGGGGGGAGTTCGGAGTTTTTTTTGGGCCCAACGGCCCCGCCGCCCAACCCGTTCAGGTTTGATACTGGCCCGCCCAACCCGTTCAGGTTTGATACTGGTCCGCCCAACTCCGTTTTGATACTGGCTCGCCCAACAACCCTTGATACTAGCTCACCCAACGGCTGTTGATACTGGGGACGCCGAACTTGGACAAGGAACTTGGACAACAGCAGACTCAGACAGATGGTAACACGACAGCCCGCAGTTGTCCAAGTTCCTTGTCCAAGTTCGCCCGGGGAACTTGGACAAGTCGATCTGCAAGAGGAAAACACGTGATAAAATTTGTCCAAGTTCCTTGTCCAAGTTCTTGTCCAAGTTCAGGTTCCTCCCCGGGGGGAGAATTCTCTTACCCTAATATTTTCTTCTTCTGGTTGTCTTGGTATTAGAAAGAACAGTATAAGTATCCCAGCAGGAGTGCCCCGATTCCAGGCAGGCTCCGACTCCACAGCTTCGTGCGCCTGGCCCCGAGGAACCCGAACTTGGACAAGAACTTGGACAAGGAACTTGGACAAGTTTTATCACGTGTTTTCCTCTTGAGGAGCGACTTGTCCAAGGTCGCCCGGGGAACTTGGACAAGGAACTTGGACAACCGCAGGCTGCCTTGTTACAAGCTCTCTCAGTATGCCCCGATTCCAGGCCCCGGTACCAGGGCCCGACGTCGTTTGATACTGGTCCGCCCAACCCGTTTGATACTGGTCCGCCCAACCCGTTTGATACTGCCGCCCAACCCGTTTGATACTGGTCCGCCCAACCCGTTTGCTGAGGGAGCGACAGGTGATGCGGAGGACGCCGGCCTGGATTCGTCCAAATGGGAGGCAGGGTTGGGGGGTTGGGCTTGGTGCCAGACGGGTCTGGGGGAGGGGTCATTCTCTTTTTAAGTACTGGTTCGCCCAACGCGTTTGGGAGGTTCGTGTATTTTTTTAAAGTACTGATTTGCCCAACGGGTCTGTGGTTTTTTGGCTTAGTACTGCCTCGCCCAACGGGTCTGGGGGGCGTTTGGATTTTTTTCAAGTACTGGTTCGCCCAACGGGTCTGGGCGGTTTCATTTTTTTTCAAGTACTGGTCTGCCCAACGGGCCCGGGGGGGTTTGGCTTAGTACTGCCTCGCCCAATGGGCCTGGAGGGCGTTTGGATTTTTTCAAGTACTGGTTCGCCCAACGGGTCTGGGGGTTTCATTTTTTTCAAGTACTGGTCTGCCCAACGGGCCCGGGGGGGTTTGGCTTAGTACTGCCTCGCCCAACGGGTCTGGAGGGCGTTTGGATTTTTTTCAAGTACTGGTTCGCCCAACGGGTCTGGGGGTTTCATTTTTTTTTGAAGTACTGGTCTGCCCAACGGGCCCGGGGGGGTTTGGCTTAGTACTGCCTCGCCCAACGGGTCTGAAAAGCGTTTTGATTTTTTTTAAGTACTGGTTCGCCCAACAGGTCTGGGGGTTTCATTTTCTTTTCAAGTACTGGTCTGCCCAACGGGCCTGGGGGATTCGTTTTTAAGTACTGGTTCGCCCAACGGGTCTGGAGGGGTTTCGGATTTTTCTTCAAGTACTGGTTCGCCCAACGGGTCTGGGGGTTTCAATTTTTTTCAAGTACTGGTTCGCCCAACGGGCCTGGAGGGGTTTCGGATTCGTTTTCAAGTACTGGTTCGCCCAACGGGCCTGGAGGGGTTTCGGATTCGTTTTCAAGTACTGGTTCGCCCAACGGGTCTGGGGCTGGAGGGGTTTCGGATTCGTTTTCAAGTACTGGTTCGCCCAACGGCCCTGGAGGGGTTTCGGATTCGTTTTCAAGTACTGGTTCGCCCAACGGGTCTGGAGGGGTTTCGTTTTTTTTAAAGTACCCTTTCGCCCAACGGGTCTGGGGGATAGGGGTCGGGTTTTTTCAAGCACTGGTTCGCCCAACGGGTCTGCGGGATAGGGGTCGGGTTTTTTTAAGTACTGGTTCGCCCAACGGGTCTGGGGGATAGGGGTCGGGTTTTTTTAAGTACTGGTTAGCCCAACGGGCCCCGGGGGGGTTCGTTTTTTCAAGTACTGGTTTGCCCAAAGGGCCCGGCATTTTTGGCTTAGTACTGGTCTGCCCAACGGGTCTGGGGATAGGTGTCGGGTTTTTAAGTTCTGGTCTGCCCAACAGGTCTGGAGGGGTTTCAGTTTTTTTTTTCGAGTACTGGTCTGCCCAACATGCCTGGGGGGTTTCGTTTTTTTAAGTACTGGTTCGCCCAACGGGTACGGGGGGTTCGTTTTTTAAGTACTGGTTTGCCCAACGGGTTTGGGGGGGTTCGCCACGACTCAGGTCGCAATAGCTCGTTTTTGCACGGCTTTGCACTGCTGCTGTTGTTGCACGTGCGCGTGCTCATGCTGTTGATGTCCTGCTGTCATGTCGTAGTAGCGGTTCGAGAGTCACAAACTGCAAATTGTTTAATGGCCCAAGTTCCGCTGGATTGCAGAGAGCTTCCTGGCAAGCATTTCTGGCGCAAAAAAGAATGCAACCTGGTTGATCCTGCCAGTAGTCATATGCTTGTCTCGCGGGCTGGATTCCAGCGACAAAGCAGCATGCAAAGAAAAGAAACCTGGTTGATCCTGCCAGTAGTCATATGCTTGTCTTATGGGCTGAGCTGTTCCAAAAACAAGGTGAGCCTGGGAGCTTGGTTCGCCGAACCCGTTGGTTTCCCGAGGACCCCAAAAAGGGCTTGAGCAGGGCCCGAATTCCCCCAGCCTGCACAGCCTCTTTTTTTGCGCAAAAAAGGGGTCCAATCAAGCTTCATGGACAGGAGGCCTGAAGAGTGCCTCAAAAAACCAGTATTCTTTCAAAGAAGGCTAGGTCCTGGGCCTCGGAGGCGCCAGGAAGTCGTCCAGCTGCCTTACAGCCGCCGGCCTGCCCCGTCTCGTCAGTCGGCCCGCCGCGTTGCCGCTGCCCTGCGGCGCCGGCAGCGCCAGCTTCAGCAGGGTCTCCCGGCCCTCCGTGCTGCGGACGGTCATGGAGTCCACGGCCCCCAGCTGCTGCACGTCGCCGTACTGAGGGTTGAAGCTCCTCGCCGCGTTCGTCGGCGCTCGGAAGGCGCCCGCGTCCTCCACCGCCTTCACGCGCCGGTCGGTGAGGTCCTTGTTGTGCTGGAACTTGTCGGCGTTGTCTTGGAGGACCCTGAACTCTGTGGCCGGCTGCTTCTCCACGTCCTCGGGCGCGCCGTACACCGTCTCGTGGGGCCGCGCGTTGTAGGCCCCGGCCGCCCGCTCAAAGTGCTGCCCGCCCTTGCGCGCCACCCTCGTGGCCAGGTCCTTCTTGAGGGTCTGGATGCCCCGGTCCACCACGGCCGTTGCGTTGCGGTCCTCGGGCCGCTTCGTCCGGTGCACGGCTTCGGGCAGCTCCCGGTCCAGCGTGGCGAACTCGTTGCCCAGGTCTGTCGTGACCGCAAAGTTCCCGTCGTCCCCCGTCAGCTCCCGCGCGGCGCGCGTGGTGGCCCGGCCCACCGTCTCGGCGTTCTTGTTCTGCAGAGGTTCCACGGCAGCCTCCCGGGTGAAGACGTCCATCACCACCAGGCCGTACCTCGTCTTCCCCCGGGTGTTCTGGCTGAAGTCGATGAGGTCGGCCTGCAGCCGGTCGTCGCCGAGGGGCCGACTTGCCCAGCGCGCGCGGCCGGGGCGCCTGCACCTGCCGGCCCACGTCGGCCTTCAGCGCCTCGAAGGCCATGGCCTGCGTCACGTCGAGGTCGCGCTGCCTCGCAAGTCGGTACAGCTTCCGTGGGTCCCGCACGTTGAAGTCGTCGGCCAGGTCCCTCAGCGCCTCCATGTTTACTTGTTCTTCGGCCCCCGCTGCGCCTGCCAGGCGTCAAGTGCGTCCAGCCGGGCCTGGAAGCCCTTGCACACCCCCCACAGCACGCTGGTGAGGTGCGAGTAGTCGAGCGTGACCATCTCCGTGCCGTCGCTCCACCGCGTGGTCCCCGTCAAATTCTTCCACTTCGTTCCTGCGAAGTCGTCCGAGGCGAAGCCCAGGGGCCCAGATTGATGCGTGTGAAACCTCCACTCGCGGTTATGACACCGTTTGGGAGCAAGTGGCTTCGTTCCACTTGGTTTCTGAAGAACGGGTCATGGCTCAAGGTCGAGGATAGGGTTGACCCAGGGTTGCAATGTGTGCGGATTGATGGATGGGTTGAACGCGCAGTTTGGCAGTTTCATCCCGTACCGGTTGCTGTACCGGCGCGGGAGCGATCTCCACGACCACGACCAATTCACGTCGGGTCCGGGGATGTTGACATGCAGTCCGTGCTGGCCGCATTCGTTGAAGAACTGTCGAACGAGCGCATAGAATGAAAGTGTGTCAACGACCTTGCTTTGGAAACTTTGCTCCGGTTGAAGCTGCTTATGCGTTGCCTGCATACCAGTCATGAGCAACATGTTCCTGGTCGTTGTTTTGTTCCGTATCGCATTGCGGTGAAACACAAACCACAGTTAGCGCCGGGTATTGAACTCGCGATGGTTAAACATGACGGTGGTGTGCTTCGCGCTCCTGAGCATGTCTCGCTTCCTGGTATGAGAACTCGCACAGTCGTCACTCTTTACAGTGTTGACTTGGCTCGGCCCATTGTGCTGATGGCATGTTCCGAACCGCGTAACTGGTTCACTGCCCTGGCCCGCCATAACGGGCCGCAGGTCGTCACCATAACTTTGGTCGATGACTTACTGAGCGAGTACGGGGGGAGAATCGCCAGACATGTGCTTACCAAACCTTCCGATTTGTTGTTCTTCGCCGGGCCTTGCACGGGGGGATCATCATGGGCACGCCTCAACAAGACTCGCGGAATTGACACCGCAGAGAAAATCGAGGCCAAACAAAGGGAATTTTGGAGATTGTTTGAACGGTTCGTTGAAATCAAACGGCATGCCATGACAAAACGAGCTGCGATTTTGTTTGAGTTGCCTGGAAGTTGCGATTATTGGAAAGACGAGAGACTGCATGAGGTTGTTCATGATGGGACTAGTCACGAGTTTGATGGGTGTCGCTATGGCTTGAAGCAAAGATACGCCAAGAGGCCCATGCCAATCAAGAAACCATGGAGGGTTGTTTCGTGGAACTTTGACCTTGGTAACTCGTTGTCTAAGAAATGCAATGGAAACCATGAGCATGGACCTTGTGCCGGTCGTGAAACCAAAGAAACCCAGTTGTACACGTCTTCAATTGTGGGTGTGATCCTTCGCCGTTTTCGTGCTCGAGCAAAGTGCCTCCAGCCGGCACCATTGAAACTCGCTCTTGCTTGCATTACGCGAGGGAGATCGCGGAAGCATCAAGCTACTGCGTGTGAAATTACCACCCCAACTGTGCCACCGAGGTGCTGGGTTAGTCCCGAACCTCTGGTGCCTGCGGGGAGCTGGGTCAGTCCCGAACCCCAAGTTTCAAAGAGGAGTTGGACCAGTTCATCACCTCAATCGGAAACTGGGCTCGTATTGGGACAATTCCGTGGCTTTATTTGCAGCTGCCTATTCTGGGTTTTCCTGGTTCTGGAGAATATCATCAAGATGACTGCCAATACGACTGTCGTCAATACGAATGAGTTCTTCTGCGTGCCTGTTGGGAAATCCAGACAAGCGGCAATATTCTTGGGGAACTTGGTGAAGAACGCCATCGAGGAGGGCAAGAGGATACCCAAGAGGATGGAGATGGGCAGCGACCTGGGCATGTGCATAAAGTGGATCGAGGACATCGGCGTCCCTGCTATCTATGCCTACTCAGCGTATTATTCTGCCAAAGGGCGCGGGATGATGAAAGGTGAAGGGCAATCTATGAGGGTTGCATTAGAGTTCATTAGCAAAGTTTTCGGACAGCTGTCTGCCGACGAATGTATGCTTGGGTGGAGGGAATTCTGCAGCAAGGGAAAGAAGATTGTGGCGGCGCTGAACCAACTTTGCGGTGAGGCATCGCTGCTAGCGAAGAACCCCGAGTTGCTCAACGTAACCAAGTACTGCATAGAGGGGGCGGATATGTTGAGATCAATCACGAACATCTGGGATCTCGCATTAGGTGTGGCCGAAGACAACGAGGAACGGTTGTTCAAAGCTGCATTCCACCAGGACACCCCGGTCGGGGAGGTATACAAAGAGTTCATCAGCGATGAGCCAACCAGAGCCTCGTCATCGAGAAGGTGGAGGAGCTCCGAGGAGTTCCAGACGACTGCAGAGTTTGAGAGGCACGATCGGAGAATATCGAAGTTCAGAGATCGAAACTGGGGGAAAGTATTCACGTTGAGCGTGATCAAGGCCCCCAAGATCGACTTCTACGGTCGTGGTGCAAAGGACGACTACCAGAAGAATTGGGACCTTGGGTTGGTCTACCAGAATGAGCTGCATGCATCGATGAAGAACCTCGCGTATGCGCTGAGAAGGGATGAAGATGCCAGCCAGCACAATCTCTTGCGCTGGATGATCTGTGGGTCAACCCCCAGTGACATCTCTGACGCGTGCATCGGGGCGATCAACTCGCTCATGTGCGTTTCCTTCATCATGAGGAGGTTGCAGCCATTGCTCGGTGAGAGGCACGCTAGGGATCAGTCGTATACAGCTTATTTCCGTCCAGACAAGAAAGAGCTGAACGAACCATATCGAGAGGTTGAGTTCGCCAGGAACTTCCTGTGGTGTATCGACATGATCTACGAGTCGAAGCTGCCTGCGATGAACATCAACTCCATCAGTTTGGCACCGCACGCGGCTGACAGGGCCGCTGAGAACCAAGGTCGGCGCAAGTGGGTAAGCTGGTTGAAAGAGATCGAGAAGAAAGCCGAGGAGGACGTCATGATCGAATTCTACCAGAATAGCTACTGCACGATGCACGAAGTCGAGAGGGAACTGGAGAAGTATCCCGAGGACTTTGTGATCGGGGAGGAGCCGACGTGGTGGGTGATGGGCTCATCGAAGACGGAGCCGCCGCAGAAGACGGAGCGACAGCAGAAGTCAGCGTCAAGCTCCGGGCAAAGGAGCCAAACCTCTGGTGGGCCAGTCCCCCAGCATGGAGCCTCAAGCGGGGGGTCGCATGCTAGCGATGCCGTCAAGATCGACAACGAGATCATCGACTCCATTTTCCGCATGAACTCCGGTGGTCAGGTGGACAATCATCAACCCAACTGCTGGACATGACACCTACACCTCATTCGAAGGGGGTATTACTCTGAGCGGCGCGACTGTCAATGTGAAGTTCAACATAGACAACAATACAGGGTACCCAATCATACAGACTGTATTTGGGCCGTGTGTTGCAGAAGGCAAGAGCGCAACATATTGGGAGTGTATGCTGAGATGCCTGGCCTCTTCGCTATTGCACTTCGAGGAGAAGACCAGCGCGGAGAAGATTATTCTTTCCTATGTTGGGAAGGGGAATGCGGCATGGCTTCAGCTATATGCTTTCCTGTGTGCCCAGACAGGATGCTTGATTACTGGACGCCTTCCGGGCGCCAAAGCCATCAACGCGTTGATCCAGGCGGAGAAGAACCCGGACAACGCACCTGGACAGTTGAACCGGATTATCAAGAAGCAGAAAAGGGGCCCCATTGGTGAGGCAACGATTCGCGACATGATGATCCAGAAGAAGAGCTTCTTGGTCCTAGACTGGCCCCTGAGGGCCGTCAACTCGAAAGGGAGCACGAAGACCTTCCAAATGATGGTCAACGAACAGGGATGGACAAATATCGAAGAGAGATCATACTATGGGTCGAGTGAGCAAGTCTCCTCACCCAATGACACAATGAGTATTATCTCCCGATTGCCGAAGCTGGATAAGCTCATCATCGAACGACGGAGGCGAGACATGGATGACTCACCTGTGTCAGTGCACATTTGGATGTCGCTCTATGATTGGGTGTGCATGAGAGGATGTGGGTGGCAGGTGACCGCCAATCCCATCATTGACTCCCTGCAAAAGGCGATATCTGACCTTGTCAACACATGCAAGGGCCTGGTCGTGGTGTGCGTGAATCGCGATGTTGCTTTTCATGGAGGAAGAGGGGACTTGGGGACGATCGCAAACAAGGTCAGCGAGATCTGCAAGGCGGCAGGCGCGCTGGTGACTGAGAACGATCGCCTGTGGCGCGTGGTTCACGCGCTCACAGGCAAGAACTACAAGATCCCTGGGAGCCTGCAACATTTCCTCCTGAAGCGACTATTGGTGGAGAAATCCATCGATGTGATCGCACCAAGCAATGCGTTTGTGCGTGAGCTGGAGGAGACGTGCATAAACGAGCCCGACCTTCGATTCAACATCCCAAAGAACATGGAGGAGTCGAAGGTGAAGTTTGAGTACAAGCCGACCTTCACTGCGCAGTCAAAGCGGAAGCAAGAACAGCAGGATGAAGGACACGGCGGACGAGCTGCGTTTGGGAACGCAGATGCCAGTGATCGGCGTCTTCGGTGGTACTCGGTCACGGAGCTCAGCGGGTTTATCTGCGAACTTTGCGCTAGAGAAATGCAGGTGAACAAGTCGAAGGTGCTCGGACCAAACTCGAAGTTCAATCCCACTTCTTGCGTGAACTGTTGCGCGAACTGGAATGCGGACACGAACGGTATTGCGAGGTCTATCGAAGGGAAGAAGCTGTACACGCGCCTCTTCGCGGAATGCGTGGTAGCAATCCCTGACCTTCAAAACCTCATGGTGGACGTCAACAACGTCCAGGCCATGATCACGATTATACGGGAGCTCGCGTATTCTAAACTGAAGAAGGAGCTTTCCCACGTGGGTTTCGTGAGCATGACAGTGGATCAGGCAGCACAGTTCTACAACAACGGTCACGGGAAGCAATTATGTGCATCCCGGGATGTGATCATGTGCAAGAATTCCGAGGGAGTCGAGGAGAGAATGTCCATCTTCATGATAGACAAGGATCTTGGCAATGTGGCCTATTCATCCTGGATCAAGAGCGTGCTCGACCAGGGAACGATGTATGAACTCCTGGGACAAACTTCAAACGAGGAATCCTTGGGGGACGTCGTCGAGATGGTATTGGGATTCTTTGAGGTGATGTCGTCAGCACGAACTGCCGCTGTGGAAGGATGCATGGAAGATCAAGAGGGAGTTCGAGCAGTCAATAGTACGACACCTCGCCGGGAACGTGACCCACACGACGGGCCAGAACCGAAGGCGGAACAAACCTTCCGCACAACTCGGGGTGCCCACGAAAGAAGTGTTGGACATCATGAACAAGGTCAAGCCCAGACACCCGCGATCCCTGATAACAGAGCCTGCTGCCCAAGGGTCCAAGAGAAAGGCAACGGAGGGCGAAGGTGACGGTCTTGGTCAAGCACCAGACCCGAGCCGAAGCTCTCAGCCCAACGCTGAGAAGGAAGAAAAGAAGCAGCGAGTGATCGATGGGCGGAGAGCGGCACTAGGATTCCTGGAATCGATGGAAAAGTGCATGGGAGAAATGGGAATCTGCATGAAGTGCGCGAACCTGGCCCACGACGGCGACTGCAAGGACATTGAGGAGGCTGCTGGGAATGAGAAAGCGATGAAGAAGATCCGCGAGCTACTCAGCAGTGATCCCGTTTCATCGGATGAAGATATGGGGGATACGGAGGAACCGTCCTCATCAACGTCCAAGGAAAGAAAGAAAGGAGGACAAGCAGGGAAAGAAACAATCGAGATGTATAGCTATACCATCAACTTGGTGGAGATGGCTGACACGGCTGAGGGAGGAGAGCTACAATGCGGTGGCGTGGACCTCACCTACAACCCGTGCGGGGACAACAGGACATTCAAGAAGACGCTTGAGATGGGGTGTGACACCATCCCGTGCTACATCCCGAAGTACGGCGACGTGAGTGACGTGCGCCTGCCATGGGCGTACGCGTCTATCGTTGACCCCAGGTACTTTCCCAAAGGTGCCATCCTTGAGCAGGTGGACGTGATGCAGCTTGGCAAGAGTGTCAATTTCTGCGTTGCTCCTTTTGACGGTGCTCCACTATGCAGGATTGGCGATGATCGCTCGGTATTTGCTACGAAAGACCAAGCAAACCAGCTATCTCACGACCTATGCAGAGTCCTTCGACACAAAATCGGCAGCTGCCGAGGAAGTGCTTTCAGGTGCGACGAAGGTGGATGGGTCGACATTGATGCAGTCATTGACGACCGGAACAACGACATATTCCCACCGAACACCTCGAGAGCGAAACGATACATGGGCATCATGGAGGTGATCAAGTGGCAGGAATCTGGAAGCAAGAAATCGAGATTTCAGGTCCTGGCAGCAAGGTTTCCAAGCATCATGAACCCGAACGACACGAGGGCGGCCAGGGAGGAAATGACCAAAGCTGGCATGGATCGGGACGACATCGACAGGATGTTCAACAGATGCGATGGATGGTACAGACCTTGGTGCATCCGAGTCACAACTGGTCACAGTGATTTTGGATTCATGAGCTCATCCGCACTGGCAAATAGGTACTGGGTGATTCTCTCGGAGGAGCATTATGTGACGTATGTGGAAAATCTGCCAAGCATCGTACGCTGTGGGTTAGTCCCCGGCGGAATCGATGGCGGTAACAGGCTAGCACTGCACTTCGGAGCGTTTGCTCCATGGGATGAGATGAACGTGGCAACGAAGGTGACGCTACGGAACGTAAGGAAGGGGGATCCGATTGCGATCATCTACATTCCCAGTGCAACCCTCGCGCGGTATGGAGCTGGAGTCGCGGCAAATGGGACATTCATGGTCTTTGACGTGATCCCGTTCTATGAAGTCAAGTTCATTTGGATTGGCAAAAGCAATGGAGGGAAACGCCTGGAGTACGTCGACATCAAGAGAGCGTACTCGAAGTGTGTGGAGAACGAGATCTGCCCTGGTTTCGTCAACTCATCCCAAGAGTCGGCTGCGATGTTCCTCCAGAACGTCGCAAAGATCAACGAGAGGATGCCTGACACCGAGACAGGTGCCGATAATCTGCACTACATCAAGGACATGGTTGATCGTGCGTGCGAACTTTATCGGAACAACAAGATGGAGGAGTTCGATGCGCAGGTCAACGAGGTCAGGGACGAAATCAGCAAAGTCGTCATCCTGAATGATGAGACATGGGAAGGACTGAGGTGCCGGATATGTCCGTCATGTGCGACCGCAATCCCCACATGCTTCTGCTTATGCCTGGAATGTGAAGCGCAACTGATCTCCACCGGGAGGTACTACATCCACATCAACTCCGATGACCGGGAGGACAACCAAAAGCCCAACGTCTCGGGTGATGCCAGGCGTGCGCAGGAAGAAGCCAACCACGATGCGGCAGCACAGGAAGATGATGACGAGGCGGAGGAAGTTCCTGGAGAAGAAGACGACATGGACACGCAAGGATATACATCCGGCTATGCGTCAGAGGAGGAAGACAGCGGTTGGTATTACCGCGACACTGATCTGGCGTCACGGGATATCATAAATTCCCAGCGGATGGCGATTTGCCTTGATGAGCCGCGTGAGGCTCAGTACATGGCGGGATTCATCGCACTCCAGATGTCCAAGATGTGGGGGATGTTCGAGGGTGGTGAGGAGAGAACGATGAATGCCACGCTCGAGGGGAGGGCGGGCTGCCCTTACCACAATGACTTCAAGAGATACCCCAACATCACCGAGCACGATCAGGAAGGTATCCTTTTGCCATCAACAGCACTGAAAATTTCTCAATCGGAGAATGTTCGGGCAAGAGTCTTCCGATCGGTTGAGGAGCGTGAAGAATATATTCGTATGATGGTGTGCAAATGCGAGGGCCTATATACATTCTACAAGCTGTGGATTGCAGCGAGAATCCTCGATGTCACCAAGGACGAAATGAAGCTCCTGGTCAAGGACCGAGTGCACCCGGTGGGTGATATTATTTTCAGATGCTTTTCACTGGCTTTCAACTGTAAGTATATATCATTCGTGAGGGATGGCCTGAACCTTGGCAAGAATGGTTACACGGTCAACGTGAGCGCCATCATCTCGGCCATCGACCCGAACAAGTGCGACACACCTCTGCTGGATTGGTGCCTTCGGAAAGGGCACTGGTTACCAGAGGATCACAACAAGAAGTGTGTCCGGGCACGAGAAGCCCAGAAGAACTTGGACGAGGAGTTCCGTCGACGCACTCACAGACTGTCCATTGGGGACAGGTGTGCGTAGTGAAGATGTTGATTGCGGCACGATGTGGGTTAGTCCCCATCCGTTGCTTGCATTTCATCGACACCATTGCGATGGAACGACTTTACGTCATGATATGATTTCATGTGTCCAAGATGACTGGATGTGTACATGGTTACATATTCCGATGACTATGACACTCTGGATATTCATGGATGGAACTATTACCTCATGGATGATATCCTTTTCATTATTTATGCATTGTCCATGGTATCTGGAATGGCTATGATTTGCATTGATTGCTCACCGATATTTCTTTGCCGGAGATATGCAGATTGCTTACGAGCAGGCGCCTCTGTTGGACTTTTATGGCCAACCCATTTTCTATGGATGACGGCTGCGCGATGCGCAAATGCGGCAGCTGGGATGTTCACTGGTGGTCAAATGACGTGACAATAGTGTATTGTATACACCTGCATATGGGAGTGCGCTTCGATTGGTGGATGAATGTTTCACTTTTCATACAATCGAACCCGGCATGTTTCACAACGAATGAACGGTGTAGCGATAGCAAGTAAAAGAATGCACGACACGATTTCGTAGCTGAAGCCGTGGCCAGTGGAACGTTTTGTGGTGTTTGGACCGCATGATGAACAATGCGACCCAAATGGGGGATGTTAAAACCCTCTAGGCCCCGTGCCTAAATTGGGAAGCTGTTCTGAGGTCTGTGTTAGTGTTGCTTACCAAGTTCCATTGATCGCCATTTGGCTCAAGACACAATTGAGGTTCAAGATCTGATGTGTAGCTGCATTCACACGTGATCGGCATTGAGAGCGGAAAACACTTCGCTTGCGCTGCACTTGTCAGGACCACTGTTGTAACTATCATTCCTTCTCCCTTACAACGTTTACACGGGTTCGGCTATAACGGCATCGTCCGTATACACCTTTCCACGTGGTTGGTATTACAGCTGGAGGGTTCGGTGCACAGCGTCCCACGGGACGTCACCTTGCCGTCTCTTGACAGGGGGCGAGTCAGCTTCCGGGGCTGCGAAGGGGGAAGGGGGGCGAGTCAGCTTCCGGGGCTGCGAAGGGGGAAGGGGGGCGAGTCAGCTTCCGGGGGTGCGAAGGGGACGGGGGCGAGTCAGCTTCCGGGGTTGGGTGTGAAACTGTTGCTGTTGTCGTCTGTTTTTTTTTTGGGGGTGCGAAGGGGGGAGGGGGGCGAGTCAGCTTCCGGGGGTGCGAAGGGGACGGGTCAGCTTTGGAGTTGTGTGTGAAACTGTCGCTGTTGTCGTCTGCTTTCTTTTTTGGGGGGGGCGGGGGGCGGCTCTTGCCGCCTTCCAGAAGCCTTTCTTTTCTGTCCAACCTCCGTTTCTGTTGGTTCAGCGCCAGAAGTTGCGGACCATACACATAGCCGGTGGCGACTCGGAGGAGCGCCTTCTTTGCGGAAGGGCTAATACTGACCGCTTTGTAAGTGTTGGCCAGTTGGTTCACCAGCCCTTTCCCCGATGCAAGCAGTGCTTTCATGCCTCTGGCAAACACGACGAATGCTGAGTGCCCAAAGTTCCGACCTTGCCATGAGCTTGCTTGACAGCAAGTCAGAGTTTGACAGCCGTGCCCAGCAGGTTGGACTTGTAGAGGAAGTTCTGCAGGGCATCGCCTCGTTGGCCCAGCTGGGCTTTGCTGCAGGCACCCCCGGTACCGCAGGTGAGACCTCGCCGCGGGCATGGGCCGGTGAGACTCTTACAGGTCTCTCGGTGCCCGCTGGCCAGGAGATAGCGCTACGGCGCTTGCTTTTCATTGCGCATACTTTGATTATCGCCTCTCTCAAAAAAAAAGTGGCCCGAGAGAGCTCAGCGTCAGAGGTGGCGAGGAAACTTCCGCCCGTCGAACGGGCGCCGCATTGCGAACCCACTCCGTTCGGGCCAGCGTCCGGACGGTTTGCCTTCACTTCGAGGCCAGGACCTCGCTAGGGTGACTAGTGCCAACTGCTTTTATGCGTTTGCGGCAGTGCCTCGAGCAATCAGCAGCAAAGATCGCCTCGCTTGGCACGTTTTCACAGATGGTGCTTTGGAGGCTCCATTGGAGATGCCTTGTGGACTTCTTTGGGCAGCCCCGCTTTCATTTTTCTTTTGAGCCCCCAGCCGTTTCAGTTCTTGCGACCTTTGGATCTCACTGCATTTTGCACCTCAAGATCCTTCCCATTTTGATGGCGCTTCACCTCTGGCCAGACCTGCTCTCAAGGCACGGCCGCATGTCCTGCGACAACCGTACGGCCGACCAGCTCGTCCAGCATTTCCTACGCCTTGAGCAACGGATGACCTTTGATCCGTGGATCCACCGGGCCCCTACCGAGGTGAATGTTGCCGACGCCCCCAGTCGAGGCGATGAGTCTCAGTTATTTTCTTGAAATCCAAGAATTCCCACGTTACACAACAATCTTTGCATGGAGCGAGCTGCAGCTGTAAAATTGATTGCTGATGCGCCGTTTCATTTCCCATGCATGTCTTGCGCAGCGGGTTGCCAATCATGCCTTTCTTCATACATGTATTTGTTTACCATTTCTGTCCGCCTGTGCCGCCGCCTTCTTGGGGGACCCCCTCTTTCCGGGTGTGAACCCTTTTCTCTTTTTGGGGGTTCCCTCTTTCTGAGAAGGCCTTTCCTTACCTTTGATGCTCTACCCCGTGTGCTGAAAAGGAGTGCTTGCGCTCAGGGTTCCTTTGTTAAGTGTTTTGAGAGACTCAAGCTGCTTAAGGGCACCAGGCATAAGGATTGCTAGTGCTTGCACTCGCGGCGTTATACTGGTGCCCTTAACTGTTGCAGCTTGAGGCTCAAACCTTTCCTTTCCTTCCAATTTCAGGGCCTTAGATTTTCTCCCACCCACCCACCCAGGTTGGAGGAGTGAGTGGCTTCGCCTGCCACACCCAGTGGCTTACCTTTCAGTATCGGTTCGGGCGGGGCACTTGCCTGCCCTCACCCCCTGTGGCCTTCTTGCAAGACCCCCTCTTTCCGGGTTTAAACCCTTTTCTTGTTTTGGGGGCCCCCTCTTTCTGAGAAGGACCTTTCCTTACCTTTGATGCTCTACCCCGTGTGCTGAAAAGGAGTGCTTGCGCTCAGGGTTCCTTTGTTAAGTGTTTTTTTTGAGAGACTCAAGCTGCTTAAGGGCACCAGGTATAACTGCGGGCGCGTGTCAAACTCATATCAATCCGATCCTGATCTGATGTCCAAAGACAAACTGGGCCAAAACTGCTATTGGCGCACACGTAATGAGGGTGAATCAGGCTCATCATTGATCCATCGCGCGCGACGATTCCTGATTCATGGTTTTTTCTTATTGACTCATGGCTGATGACTCATAGAAATAACCTGCTACGGCTACAAATGCAAATATGGACATCACGTCAACTCTGATGAGATGATGACACTCATGGGTGGAGCAGCCCCAACTTGTGACTTGCTTGACTCATTGTTTAACAACTTGCGCTTGCAACTGGTAATGCTGGTTGGAACCTGCATCACTCCATCTTTGCATGAGTTGTGCTAGGAGCAACCTTGAACTTGCAACACCTCAAGTGTGGAACCTGGGCTATTTTTCTTCGAACACCAGTGGTCGACTTCTTCTGTCTTTGAGCTCGAGCGATATAGCGCCGGCCCCGACCAACTCTTCAAAACCAAGCAAACGCCCTGAACAAGCTTCAGACTTTTGGATTCGCGCGCACCGCCGCTCACTGCTCGCGCGTCGCTGGCTCGTTGCGCGCTCGCAGCGCGCATTCCGCACGTGCCGCCGCGCGCCGCTCGCTCATTGCGCGCTTGTTGCGCGCTCACCGCGCGCACGTCGGGGGCACGCCGCGCGTACACTGCGCATAGCGCGCGCGCGCGTGACTGCGCGCTCTCGCCGCTACTGCTTTTTAAGGCCTGTCATAGCATGACTCTCGGGTTTAGATAAGTTAAGAGTCAAGAGTCATTTGGGGCAAACGGGCAAACACCCCTTGCTCAAGGAGCCTTCTTGTGAACCCTTCCAAGTGCATGGCTTTCGGCAAACATCGCCACGGCCTTTTGCGGACGGTTCAAGCGGCATAGGCACAGTGGTTGAAGACAATTAATATGTTTTGGTGAAAGCGCCATGGAACACCTCCTGGAACAACGCTTTCGGACGCAACCCAGTACCTGAAGCCCACATCTTCATGATGGAACGGCGACCCATTCCTTCGCGGACTCGCGTTGCAAATGGACACCCGGATGAATTGTCCCAAAGGCAGCGGTGCCGCCTGCTTCAAGAGGCTTTTTGATTCAGCCCCCAACAGTCTTTCATGGCGCGGCTCAAGATCCGCTGCTCCGACCCCAAGGCACTTTGACCTTGGGGATGGGATGTGGATCCGGGGAATCCCTCCCCTGTCGGTGCAGAAGTCATTTTGGAAGAGCATTTTCCCACAAAAGCAGTGGTTCTGCAGGTGTTTCCTGTAACTCGGGAGACGACGAAGGAACTCTTGAGGGTCCCGGGTTTTCGATCTTGTTGCAGTTTCGACTGTGCCTCCTCGCAACATTTACTGGTGTCAACAAATGGGAGGTCTCCCCCTTTGAACACCAAACATGCCCTCCGGGTCTGCAGGCTGGAAAGTTGCAGGCGGAGCTCTGTGAGAGTTTGGCAGGTGGGGGCCGCGGATCTGGAGGGGGCAAGGACCCGGCTGTATATTGGGTGAGGGATGCCTTTGGTTTCCTGGGATTGGAGTTTCGTTTATTAATGCCATATCTGCCAGGCAAAAAAATGTCTTTGCCCATAGAGATGCAGCTACGGAAAAGGTGGGGCGCCCGATGAGCAAACAACATGGAGAGCTAAAAGAAAGCAGGCTCGAGAGGACTTGTTTCGGATGGGTTGCAATAGAATTCACTGTTTGACATGTGTCCAAGTTGGAAATGAAAGACCCGGGCAGACAGCGGCTTTGTTTTGAGCCACACCCATGTACTGCAATGATCAGGAAGGACAGCTGTTGATTAGAAGGGCAATTCGCGTGAAGCCACGATGTTCGCAGCAACACCAATTGGCCAAACGCCTCGGGGGGGGATAGGAGCACTCATCCCACCTGAGCAGGAGAGCTCATGCTCCGCGCCACATGTTTCAGGGTTCCTCCCGGCCATCATTTTTGCAGCGTCAGCGTTGGGATGCCGGTGTTTCTCGGGTGTTTCGGTCTTATGCTCCACACAGCCTACTGCAAATCATATATCTCATGCATAGTGCTTCCATAAACCTGGATCCCTTCCTTCGAAGCGTGGGGAACTTGGGATTGTTAGAGTGGCAACGAGACAACCACCCATTTGTTTGGGTCTCTATTCAGGAAACACACCATTTTCATTCAATTTATTTTTTTTGTGAATGAACCGCGCACGGCTCTGCTCCTCAGCTTTTCAGCATGAAATCTTGCGTGCTTTGTTTGGGCTTTATGGCAATGAGACCTGGATTCACTTGGGCTATGCTGCGCTTAACAAAGACCGTTCCACCAACCCCTTGGTGCAACCTGAAAGAATTCCAAAAGTGAGCCACGGACAATGTCCATACCATTGCTTCGCTTCCAGGGCCCCCAAATTCTTTGCTGGCTGCTCGCATGGCTGGCTGGATGCAGGGCGAATGCACAGTGCCCTTTGAACAGGGCCCACAGTTTTGCGTGTTTCTGGGGTCAAAGTTAGAAACTTGGGGTCCTTTCCCATGAGCGTACCACATTGGGAGTGACAAAATGGAAACTGTTACATTTTGCGATCACCCAAGGTGGACTTTGACCCATAATGACAATCGCCCACGGGTACTTGTGCGGGGAACGCAAATGCGGGTTTGCCAGGGAAGGATGCAGCCTTCCGGGACGTCTTCACAGCCCTGGCGGACGCTTGGTGATACTGTGGGCTGGTTTGAGAAATGGTACCCCGAATTATCAACCTGCTGGATTGATAGGGCCGAGGGCTTTTGTGGAAGTGAAGGATGCTGGTAAGATCCGGCATGGGATCCACTCCGGTTGATTGGGTCCCCCAGACTTGAAGCGCCGTTTGCATGTTGCCATTGCACATATCGACGTGTGTGGAGCGACCTGTGTCTGGCTTTTGTACAATCAAGACGAAACAAAGGTGGCTGGAGTCGACTACCACCGCACTAAACAAGCGGCCACCGAACAGGCAGCTACTTTGGAGTTCTGAAATCGCTAAAGCGTTTGCATGGAACATACGCGCAGGCCAGTGAGACCTTTGTGTCCCACTTCTACGGGCGCCTGCCATTTGTCCTGGAGTGCGGGGAGCTGGTGGCTAAGCGTTGGACCCTTGAGGAGGGCACGCAGCAAACGAGCGCTTGAAAAGGGGACGCGGAAGGACTGATTGCAAACACAGGATCCCAAGGTGGGACCCTTGGAAACAACTCTCAAACAAACTTTTGGGGGTTTGCGAACGCTGCCACTTTGCCGCATGCGCCATGGTACTGTTCATGTGCCATGGTAAGCCAGAGTGCAAAGAAAAGACACTCTGCCATTCGAGATGCCCCATAAGAAAAACATGGCCGTTGACGTCGCACATTAAGCTATTCTTATATGTCAAATTCCTATTCGAGGAAGCATGCATTTCCCCCAAAGGCGTCCTTGCTCAGGTCTTCGCCACTTCCCCAAAAGCTCCCTATGGTAAGCTCCAACCTGTTTGAGGAGGGCACACTTGTGAAGAAATCAGGGGGCAAAGCAGGGATCAGATGGGGTGTATTTCTTTACAAGGGGATCCCCAAGTTCAGGTTCTTTGGCCATTCTCATTGCAATTCAATCAATCAATCACGCCATTAGGTGTTGAAGGAGAAGCACCATCCACATGTCAGTTTTCTTTTGGTGTTTCTTTGAACACATTCGAAAGGGGTCCCGATTTTGAGACACCCAGATACACATGTGTGCTGTTCGCGGGGTTGCCAACAGTTGCAACGTTTTCCCCCCTCGGGAAATTACTTGAATTTTGATAAGCGGAGCAGGTTCTTTCTTTGAGAGGCTCCGGCAAAAGACGAAAAGCAATTCAGGCGGCCTTAACAAAAGGGCCAGAAGAAACATTCAATCAATCCAAAGGTTTCTAGTGCTTGCAGGTTCATGCAAACTTTGAACTGTCTCAATGCTTTCAACACGAAGCCGTTGCGAGGACCAGCTGTCGCTGCTGCGCCATGAGAGCTACGAGGTTTACCGATCGAGCAAGGCGGAGCGGAAGCCGATTCAGCTGAAGCTTGGACACTTCCAAAAGCGGGCGGCAAGCCCTCACGAGAAATTTAGTCTTGTGCAAATAAGCAGAAACAAGCAAATGGACTTGTCATTCAGGTGTCAATCTAGGGGTTAAGCCTATAGCATGTCAACTTAGAAGCTGGGCAGGAAGCTCGCCTCTTGTGGAACGTCCAACTTTAGCACTCAAGACCCAGGTGAGTGAGTGTTAGTGGATTCAGTCCCAGCCATAAGCAGGTGCGGTCGCCCTGTGATTCATTACAGCACGACGGCCAGCATATACCATCATTGATGTCGTCCACTGTGGTATGGGGATGACATTGGGGCCTTCACCATGGGGCTTACACACAAAAATCCCATGTCAAAAGGGTCACAATGAGTATTTGAGTATTGACTGTGGCTCAGATCAATCCCTTTATGGCCAGGGTCTCATTATCACTCGCTTTGCATACCCGCGCATTGACATGGAACTTCATTGGTCCCTGGAAGCCCCATTTTATTTAAGTTTTTTTTTTTTTTTTTTTTAAACTGGCTGTTGATTTTTCTGAAGGGATGAACATCAATTCCCAAGCGAACCTCTGGGTGAAAGTGGGAACTTGGGGGTAGTGTCGATTTGGGCCGTTGGGGCGGGTCAACCTTCTGAGTTAGGGTCGTGTCAGGCGAAGCTGAAACTTAAATCAAGATTCACCCGCTTGAACAGGCCGCCACAGGGACAGCAAAATGCAGGCCGGGGTCAGGCTCCCATTTAGTGCTTTGGCAGTGTGGGTGTGGCTTTGGCAATGCCCAGGTGACGGCTTGTCTCCAGAAATCACCTTGAATGTTGGCTCTTCCCACAGTTCTCCAGCTTGCTCTCTGAAGTTTATTGCACGACGTTACTAGCCCTTGTCCAGCACGAACACTGACAGGATTTTTTGCTTGCCCATGTTTGTTCATTCCCGCAATCTATATGAGGACTGGGTACACCCGCTTCACCCACCCTGCCGGGAGCCTAGCCTCCACCCTCAGCCAAGCCGTTCATGATGATGACTCATGTCGTTCTGGTCTTGTCGTCCTCATTCTTATCAGTGACACAGGGCTGCTTTCGCTCCACTGCAAAACGGTGCGTTATGAAGTGGTTGGGCCTCGCCAGTTCTTGTTCATGCACTGACCTTCCTTGGTGGTGCTTTGTCTTGGAGCTCGCAGCTGGTGCCAGCAGCAGGCTCTGCAAAACGGGAAAACCGGCCATATCAAAGGCCTGCGAGGGGTCAGCTCCTCGATGTCAAATTCAACACATTCAAAGGCAACACGACACGCGCGCACACACACACACACACACACACACACACACACACACACACACACACACACACACACACGCACGCACGCACGCACGCACGCACGCACGCACGCACGCACGCACGCACGCACGCACGCACGCACGCACGCACGCACGCACGCACGCACGCACGCACGCACGCACGCACGCACGCACGCACGCACGCACGCACGCACGCACGCACGCACGCACGCACGCACGCACGCACGCACGCACGCACGCACGCACGCAAGCACGCACTCACGCACGCACGCACGCACGCACGCACGCACGCACGCACGCACGCACGCACGCACGCACGCACGCACGCACGCACGCACGCACGCACGCACGCACTCACGCACGCACGCACGCACGCACGCACGCACGCACGCACGCACGCACGCACGCACGCACGCTCGCACGCACGCACGCTCGCACGCACGCACGCACGCACGCACGCACGCACGCACGCACGCACGCACGCACGCACGCACGCACGCACGCACGCACGCACGCACGCACGCACGCACGCACGCACGCACGCACGCACGCACGCACGCACGCACGCACGCCGCACGCACGCACGCACGCACGCACGCACGCACGCACGCACGCACGTACGTACGCACGCACGCACGCTTGCACGCACGCTTGCACGCACGCA
>CAUJNA010001445.1:24475-34475 GCA_963377175.1 Effrenium voratum
GAGGTGCCCTTTGTCACAACCAACGTCTACATCTCACGGCTGGACTCCCCCGTCACGGCGCCGCTGCACACGGACCGCTTCGACTCCTTCATCATGCAGACGGAGGCTAGGGTGGTGAAGGGACCGAGGCATTTGAGCAGAGCCCAAAACCCCGATTGGCCATTTCAGTAGGTGGTTCTACTACTTGGTTTGATAGGGGATCCCTGGGTCAATGGGTGTTGATTTGTTTCACCCTTATGGCCCTTTCAGACCTGTTGCACCATGTGGAAACATGATCTAGCCTTGAGCACCTTCACAAATGACACTCATGTTCAAGAGGATGTGCCTTAAATGCTCAAAAGGTGGGAAGCACAACAAAGGCCATATGTCCAATATGTCCTTGCAGTTAGTTGAATCAGAACCCTGCGGTTGGTGTGCCAACTTATTTATTTTTGTACTCTGGACATTCTGGACGCTTGGGCAGCTGCTTGGGCAGTTCGGCTTCGGTGGCATCACCGCATCTTGCAAATGCAACGGCGTCAAAATTTCGACGGCAATGGCCCCGCTTGCGCCGTGAGAGGAAGTGAGCTGAATGGTAGGTGGATGCCGCACCGTAGACAGGTTGAGTGAAAACATGCTGGAAGCCAACATTTATTGGGATCAATGCGTGGGTGGCCTGTGAGGCGCCTTAGGGTAAGTAAGTCATTATGTTTCCAGGTCTTTGAGCAGCCGCCAACTCTCAGGACCTCGCAACGTGCAAAGCTTGCCCGATGAAATGTTGCAGCGAAACTTGGAGGTGGCAGAGGCGCAGAACACGCGCCCTATTTTCTCTGTGTTGGCGTCGTCAGAGGTTGCAAGACATGTCACCCGAAGCTCGGCGGGCTGAGATGACGTGCAAGATCAGACTGAAGTATGCAAGCGCCCCTGGCAGCGCCGTCAAACTGCCCCCATTTGCCGGCTCCTGCCTCACGTGGGTAAGCACAAGTTGCCGTCCCAGTTGTGGGCATTCATTCTCTGCCTTTGTTTTGTGATGCCAGAGTTGCAGAGACTCAACGCTTGCGCGCAGTAGCCAAGTTCTGTTCGTTCCTGGGTGCAAGAGTTTACATCAGTTTGATGCCTGCTGTCTTGCTGCCATGGCAGCCACGCAATGTCATGTGCAGTCCGTGTTTCAGGGTTGACCCCTCTCCCTCTCCCTCCGACCCCCTCCCTCCATCCGAAAAACCGCTTGCCGCTCGGTTTTCTCTTTTTCTTTCCTTTGCATCTGAGGGCGCGAAGCGGTGGCGCATCTACGCGACTTCGCAGGAGGTGCCCTCGTGGCCGGTGCTGGACGCCGGCATGACTGACAGGCTGGCTTCAGTTTCCAAGCGCCGGGAAATAAAGGTGTGCTCAACTAGCTTGTCTTCAAAATGGGTTGGAGAAATCTGGGGTTGAAGATCTTACCTTGACTGTTCTTTGCTTTTGCTTCCTCCTTCCTGTCAGAGGTCCGAGATACTGTCACAACGGCAGCTTTTTGGAAATGATTGCTCATTAGCAATTGGCGGTTCCTTACAACAAACAAATCCCTATTTCTCTGGTGTGTGTGTGTGTGTGCGCGCATCTTTGTACTCTATGCACCAAATCTCAGGTGGGTGGGTCCCCAATAGAGGACTCCTGAAAATGCACTTTCCGAAAGGTTTCCCCCAATTTGAGGATACAATTGTCAGCTTTTGTTTTGCACGGAGCACTGGGTTGGTCACGACCCACACTACTAGAAGTCGTCATCATGGCACCACGTTCGGGTTTGTCTCAAAATCAGGGGACTCCCAAAAGAGGGCCCGCAAAATAAGACACAGTACAATATGAGGATGCACGTCCAGCCACAAGTTTGTGTAGGGGGAAATCACAGCATGTTTCGTCTGCCGGCTTGGCATGTACACTTGGGGCACGGGTTGTTTGATGCTGCGGCGTTCAAGACGCAGCCCAACCTTTTTGTGCCTGTTTCCGAAGTGAGCAGTCCATTTCGCAAAGCCCTTCCTCGCGTCCTTGGAATGCTTCACCCGTTTTGACCGAACGGCATTTGTACAGGCTTTTGTTTCACTAATCTTTGAACGTCTGCACTTCTCCCTGATTTTGTTTTTCACAATACATTTATAGCAACCTCTAGCGGAAAGAACATGGCTTTGATGAGGCCCAAGCCAATGGGTATGGCCTAGCGCTTTGAGTGCCAAGGCCTTTCAAATTTGGTGTGTCTCCTGAGGGTCCGACTGCCCAAATGGGCCGTATTTCTGGTGCCAAAGGTGCCCTTCGAAACCCAAGGCCGACGGGCACAGTGGATTCTGTTTTGGATGTGGGATTTCCAACCCGAAGCCCCCAGGCAGTTTTGAAGCCTTGCAGAGCATTCTTTTTGGGCATGGAAAGCAGACAGGTTTTAGGAGGATTCCTAGTAGACGAAGCCATCAAATAGATTCCTCTTCGAGCCAAGTGGCGCTCCTCCACAGGACCTGGGCTGAGCCGAGCAATTCTCGCAATTTTGTCACACTTCACATATTGCTCGCATTGAGGCACGAGAAGTGCTCGTGGCCGAAACACAAAGGATACGACCGGACCAAACAAAGTTTGATGCAATGCCAGGGGCAAGGCTGGGGATGTGCTCTACCTGGAGAAGGCCAAGACCCGAGGACTTTCATGAGCTTTTAATGCCAGGAATGTTTGGATGCCCGGCGTAGACCTAGACAAGCGCCATCCTCTTTGATGTCAGCCTAGTTGGCTCTTCCTAGATTCAGAGGACCTTGCTACTATGGACAGACGAGCTTTCCTTTGCCAAGGCTAGAATAACTCCCATGCTCCCCATTTGACATTGGAAGCTTCAGGGTGCAAACATGTTGCCATGACCGAAAGTGGGATTGGCACCCTGTTGTGAATGGCAACAACAAGAAAGGGGGATTCGGGGCGCGCGGCCTGTTCAGTGGCAAAATGGGGTCGGGCGAGGTGGTGTAGGATTGTTTCTCCTGTGGAGTCCTCACTGTGGCTACCCACGGAAATGCTTGGAAAGCTCAGATGTTGTATTGGCAAACCCATTCGGGAATTGGGACGCGCGAGTCTATGGTTGCAGCCATGAGCTTTCTTCAAATCGGCGGTGTCCTTTGTTTCAGGACGGGTTGCCTAAAAGCATGGAAACAAGGCGACACAGGGCATGGCCACCTGTGAAGCCGGTCCTCTCCAAAACGGACATCATCTCAGGCAGGCGCCCTGCTCCTCGACGAATGTCTGCTGCCCGGCGATGTGGTCTACCTGCCCCGAGGCTTCCCACATGTGCCGCGGCTGAGCGGCCTGGGAGTGAGATTTGTAACCTAAGGGCAAATGCTGCTGACTTACTGTGGATGGACAAATCCTATTCCAATACTCATTGGTCTTCATCCATCTCAACTAGTGTAGGCTTTCGTCCATCCGCAGTCTGAAGCAGGGGTAAACAATATGATGATTTGCGTGAGCAATAATGTTGCAATGTGAATTGGTGGTGTACCAAATGTTGGTCCCTTAAATCCGTTCATGCTGAAAGCTTGGACAACCGCACTTTGAAAGGAAAAACATAACCCTTCGCAAGTCCTGAACTTGGCTGGTGGGTGGTTATTATGGGAGTGCCTCTCAAAATGGTGTCCCTATTTTAGTTGATATGTCTTAAACAGAAGCCACAAGAACACCAACCATTCAAAGGGACTGATTCCTATTTTGAGAAACGCCCACGTGTCAGACTAGTTGCCCTTTTCAGGACTTGCCTTGTGCTCCCGCAGATTTTCGCGGGGCCAATTTTTCGGGTAGCTCGGGGCCCCCTTTGAAATGTTTTCAAAAGGAAGTCGACATGGAACCAGTCAATTGAAGGGTTGCTGGTTTTGACACACACACACACGGAATTCTGGAGGTTTTCCACCTCTTCGGCTTCAGTTTCGAAGGGGACAAAGGGAGCCCCGTCCAAAGACCACATGAGCATCGAACAACGTTAGCCTCCCAAGTTGCCATCTGCTAGGAGGTCCCTTTGACCGAAATTCTGGGAGTCCCTGACAGTCCATGCCTCAATTGAGCGTGGGCGGAGATTCGTACCGCATTGGGGTGCAGTCTTTGTTTGACTGAGGCGACCAGCACTTTCAGCACTGCGTCACTGCCGGGTGCTGCAAAGAGCAAATACTCCACCAGCCTCACCGTGGCTGGGCAAAGGCAAGGGCAAGGGGCGGACGGTGTAGGTGAAGATATGGCCATTTGGGGACCTTCCTTTTGGTTGGCGATTCAAGCGACACAAACCAGTTTTGGCGGTCTCCTGAGGACCCTTCCAGACGGCCGGTTTGCTTTAGATGTTGTTTATACGTTACTGGGGAAAGGTGTTGGTGGACTCTTGCGACTCGCAGGAATCACAACTCAAGGGTAGCTGAACTGGTTTGGTTTTCATTTGATTGTGTTTGAATGCGTGCGCTTTCATTTATAACCTGTAAGGATTGGTTGTCCCTTTACATTTTGGGCTTGAATCGCCGGTGGACACTCAAAGATCTAAGGTTCCCATTGGCGGGCGCTGTCAGGGTTGTGCGCCTGAGCGCGAGGGGTCCCCGAGTTTTGTTTTGTCCTAGGTTTGGCGGGCCGGGCTGTGGCGGGGTCCCTGGTCGTCGGTTGGTCAGTCGGTGAGTGCCTTTTTGGCTTTTGTGGCATTTTGCGTCTTTTTGCTGCTTTTGGCGGTTTTTGTGGTTTTGGCTTTCTCAGCATCACCAGCACCCTCAATAGAGTGTTTGTGTCCCCACCCTAAACTGGAACTAACAATTTCCAAACCACCAAACATCAACCCTTTCCAACACTACAGCACTAAAACCTGCCCTAAACCCACTCTAACCAGCACCAACCTAACCCTAAACTAACGTTACATCTACTATAAGCTCACCTAAACCCGACCCTAAGCCCACTTGAACCTCCCCTTTCCAACCCCTAAGGCAACCTAAACCAACCAAAAACCCAAGCTCCGCCCAAATCCACCCGTAACAATCCTTGAATCCACCCTGAACTCAGTCATGGCTTAATTGCTTGCATCACACTTCTGTGGCCGGTTTCCTTGAACTATTTACATCCACTGGCCAGACGTCTAAGCACGCACACCAAGCATTTGTGCCAAGCTTGAATACAGCACTGAACCCTGAAATTGAAACGTGGTTAAGTTCATGTTGCCTTCTAACGGCAAGAATGACTGCATGGTTCACTTGAAACATTATGGGGCATGCACATAAAACAAGGCAATTTGCGGGCAAGCAGTCAGCCGCCAATCTGTTGACCAGCGAGAGAGGTGACTGATGCAAATTTGATACGATTGAAGCGCCGGCCCATTCGCCCGTTGCAGTCCCGACGTTTTCGCACAGCTAGCGCACTTTGAGGGGTCAAGGGAACTGACAAGTAGCTTGATTCCCCCTTGGCTTGGTTCAACCACTTGGATACTCCAGTCAAGCACGGTGGATTCCTAAAAATTGCCAGTAATATTCAACAATCACAAACCATGGCAAGCATGGTAAATGACAGGGTTTCGCTTGTACCCCACTTGCTGCATGTGGGGACTGGGATGAGGTGAGCTTGTTGCTAGAATCCGTGGGCCTCACGGTGGACAAAGTGCTGCGCTGCGCGGCCGGCATGCAAGAGGCAAGCTCGCTGACCTCAAAGGGCTACACACAGAGGTCTGTGTACAAAAACCTGGATTCACATGGGTTTCTGAAAAGTGGGGGGTCCTCCAAAATGAAATCTCACCAAGCATGAAAGCGTTGGTGGGTTCTAAGCTCTCTGTTAATCTGGAAAGATATCCCCCTACAACACAATGCATGATTGCTGCACGCAGGCAGAGGGTTTGGGACCACCGTGGTTGACAGGATAAACAGCCTAGCATGGATCAGCCGCAAAGAGCAAAGTGGGGTTTCTCAAACAGCCGGATCTGCTTTGGGATTGTACTTAAAGGGACATCAACCGGAAACCTTTTCAGATTTCAATCTTGAGAGGCTCACGCATGTGCCCTGTTGGTGACGTCTGACCGGAGGGCTGCAACGAGCGGGGGCAGTGCTTCGGCGCGGAGGAGATCTTGATGGCAACGCCCAAGCACCAGTCCTTCGGCTTGAGAGCGAAGCGGGCGGGAGGGTCACTGCGAGGCTTCGCAGAGTTAGCAGAAAGCCCAAGCGGTCAGGATCAAAAGTTATCCCGGCGTGGAAACTTAAGATGCTGTATGAAGGAGCAAGAAACGGGGGCTTTCGCATTTTCCCGCCAGGCAAAAGAACTGCCAGCTATTGAAGGAAAGACTAAATCGGACACCTGAACAACGACTAACTGCCATAGAGCCGGACGAGAAGGGACACTCACCCGAGTTGACATTCAAGCTTGCCACATTTGCTCTCCTGAAAATACTGATACGCTTGCAAAGTGCAACCAAATCCTGTACGACGCACTTACAACCATCCAACCAGAATTTCCGAGCAATCTAGGCTCAAGATGTACATATTACAATCAAATACACATTGTTAAATATATCACTGACATTGTTAGTCGTGCATTTGGGAATTAGAATCTAATTTGAGTGATTTGTGATCTAGGAGTGCGTCCGTTTCAACAAGACATGAAATGAACACCAACTTGAGTGTGACAGATTGATATGAAACAATTGTTGAGGCAGTATATGATTACTAGTACAATATATACATATGTGTCATTCTTATGCGTTGGGCAAGTATAAGTCAACAGTATTTTTGTTTGTGATTGCAAGGGCCCTTGATCCGACCCCCCTCCTTGGAGGTGGGAAATTTGGGGTTGGGATCACGGTCCAGTCTTGATTGTTTCGAAGAAAGTCAGCTTGACAAGCACTATGACTATTTCGCGCGGTGGCCGATTGGAACAGTGGTGTTTGGAGAGCCTTTGCCAACATTAACTGCTAGCCTCGCCTAAGGCAGCTGAGGGCGACCCTGCCCATAGGCTGGCAGAGCAGGGACTGAGGAGACGGGAGGGTGATTCTGGCCTTATAGACAGGCGGTTAATTACCTCATTGGCTTGATCGCATCCCTCCAACAACTCGGTGTAAAGCAGTCCTTTCTGGCCCTTGGCAGCTGGGTCGCAGTTGGCCCAGGTGTCGATGTGCCCCATGAACTGATTTCACTTAATGCAGGTCTCTCAGTCCAGCGATGCAGAAGCATCTTAAGGATTATTTATTTTCCCATGGGCCCAAAGGTTCCTGGCAAGGCGAACTTGCCCATCCGGAGAGCAAACGAGCGAAGCACCCGGGTGGGAGAGGAAGCCTGCAGCTTGAGTCAACAGAGTTGTTAACCAAACTTCTCCGACCAGACTCCCACGCATATCGCAAAAAGATCGCGGAGATTCCAGGCTCGAGCTGAACAGGGCCAATATATACCCTGGCAATGTAGGAAGCTGTTTGCCGACGCTAAATCCTTCAACAACCAAGCCCCGATCGGAGATGGTCTCTACAGTGTTTCCAGCCAAAGTCTTCCCCTCCCTGCTTACATTTCCTCATGCCAGGCTTCCTTGCCAGCACGGTCTCCCCATCGTTGCGCGCGGTTTCCCTGGGCGCGGAGCATCAGGAGGTCTGGGTGGAGGCGAGAGACGAAAGTGTGCGGTTTTGTTTGGGCTAAAGCGGGGGTGTTAGACGTAGAGACCAAAGCCATATTGGCCAAGATTCCTCGGTAAGTAGGTTATAGCCAGGATTGTACGTCAGCCTCAGTTGTCTCACTAACTTTTCGTGTGACGGAACCACGCAACAAGTGCACGAGAGCCTCCGGAAATTCCCTCAGCCAGGTGGGTGTACGACCAGTCTTAAGGAATCTTGGAAGAGGGGGCGAGGCAGAAGACAGGTCGCCCAACAAGCGAAGGATTATGATGGGGGTGCTCATGCGCAATCTTCCGTCACAACCTGTTGAGATCTTACATTTGGTGATTGCTGGGCACAAAAGACACTTGATAAGACGACGCTGTGCCACTTGGCTTCAGTTTCGGTTGTGTTCTACTGTGATCTCAGTTACTACCACTTCAGCTCTAAGACCTCGCCGTCCAGGACTCGGGATCATCAATGACTTCCCAGACCGATCCTCCCTGTTGGGGTTGGTTGCGAGCAAGAGCCAGACGGAACACGCCATTTGGAAGGAATCCCTACCGTCGGCCCCACCCATGTGGACATGCATAGGAGAGTTCAGCAACATCACTTCCTGCGCTTGAATGTTGTCGCATGACCATGGTCACAGAGGATGGGCGACGGCGACAGCCGAGGTTCTGCAGAGCCTTTTGCGTCTTCCCAGAGCAGCATTGTTCAGCTGGCGAGATCCAAACACTGAGGCTACAAGTTGTGATGTAACTCTATGGGTCTCTCATATTATCCTCGGTCGAACTTGGAATTGTCCCGAGCAGTCTACATTATTTGGACTTCGTGGGGTATTCTGCCAGCGTAGTTGTTTGCAGTGAGCTAACTAGAATCAGAGAGTGCCTGTAGTCCTTTGTAGTCTTGGACTCTGGAGGCAATGGTGGTGAAGCTGATGAGCTTGGCAAAGGAGTGTGGTCTGGATTCTTTGCTGCAGCGAAGCTGCTACGACTACTACTGCCAGTACCGATGATGATGATGATGGTGATGATGATGATGATGTTTACCATATGATAATTTTGTATTATATATATACATATATACACACATATGTATACAAACATAATGCTATGTATATATCTATATCTACATGTATGTGTTTGTATGTAATGTAATGTAATGTGATGTACTGTATGTATGTGTGTGTGTAATGTATTGTAATGTAATGTAATGTACTGTAATGTAATGTAATGCAATGTAATGTATTGTTATGTTATGTTATGTTATGTTATGTATGTATGTAATGTAATGTAATGTAATGTAATGTAATGTAATGTAATGTAATGTAATGTAATGTAATGTAATGTAATGTAATGTAATGTAATGTATGTATGTATGTATGTATCTATGTATGTAATGTATGTATGTATGTATGTATGTATGTATGTATGTATGTATGTATGTATGTATGCAATGTATGTATGTATGTATGTAATGTAATGTAATGTAATGTAATGTAATGTAATGTAATGTAATGTAATGTAATGTAATGTAATGTAATGTAATGTAATGAAATGTAATGTAATGTACTGTAATGTATGTATGAATGTAATGAATGTAATGTATGTATGTATGTATGTATGTATGTATGTATGTATGTATGTAATGTAATGTATGTATGTATGTATGTATGTATGTATGTATGTATGTATGTATGTATGTATGTATGTATGTATGATATGTATGTATGTATGTATGTATGTATGTATGTATGTATGTATGTATGTATGTATGTATGTATGTATGTATGTATGTATGTATGTATGTATGTATGTATGTATGTATGTATGTATGTATGTATGTATGTATGTATGTATGGATGTATGTATGTATGGATGTATGTATGTATGTATGTATGTACGTATGTATGCATGTAATGTATGTATGTAATGTATGTAATGTATGTATGTATGTATGTATGTATGTATGTATGTATGTATGTATGTAATGTATGTATGTATGTATGTATGTATGTATGTATGTATGTATGTAATGTATGTATGTATGTATGTATGTACGTATGCATGTATGTATGTAATAACGCAACGTAAACGTAACGTAAACGTAACGTAACGTAAGTAAACGTCAACGCTAACGTAACGTAACGTAACGCAACGTAAACGTATGTACGTATGCATGTATGTATGTATGTATGTATGTATGTAATGTATGTATGTATGTATGTATGTATGTATGTATGTATGTATGTATGTATGTAATGTACGTATGTATGTATGTAAGTATGTAATGTATGTATGTATGTATGTATGTATGTATGTATGTAATGTATGTATGTATGTATGTATGTATGTATGTATGTATGTATGTATGTATGTATGTATGTATGTATGTATGTATGTAAGGTAGGTAGGTATGTATGTATGTATGCATGCATGC
>CAUJNA010001445.1:38464-78005 GCA_963377175.1 Effrenium voratum
ACATACATACATACATACATTACATTTACATTTACATTTACATTTACATTTACATTTACATTTACATTTACATACATACATACATACATACATACATACATACATACATACATACATACATACATTACATTACATACATACATACATACATACATACATACATACATGCATACATTAATTACATACATACATACATACATACATACATACATACATACATACATACATACATACATACATACATACATACATTACATACATACATACATACATACATACATACATACATACATACATACATACATACATACATACATACTGCAGATCTTGGCATTCTCGAGCATGATTTTGTCATTGCAGCCATAGGCATTAGGCTTTGGTAAGTGAGCCATTTTTGCTTGAGGTTGCATGAGTGGACATGTCTTGCGAGTTGACATGTCCACCTTGAGGAAGTTGGAGTGGCGTGCCTATTTTGGCTCAAGCCACATGCGCACGGTGAATGAGTGTGCTGCCTGTGAAAACAACGAGCCGCTTCGCGGGTGTGCCAGAGAGTCGGGACACGGGTGAGACGTGGATTCTGGGTTAGTCCTTGGTTAGGATTAACGCCTCTCACAGTTGGGGGCTGTTCTGGGAAATCTGAACTCCCTGACCCTTGTAAGCACACCGCGGTAAAAGGCTTGTGTGGGCAGCCTCTACTGAAGGATGAGCCAGGAAGTTTCAGGCGAAGAACTTGGTGTCACTCTGCTTGACTGCATCAGAGATGGAAGGGTACCAAGGCCTGAGGAAATGAGCTTCCCGGCTTGGCAGCGCTGGAGGAAGCGTGAAGGTCGTCGACCGACCCGCCGGCAGGATGGCCGCGGAATGTCTACGGTCGAAGAAGTAGCTCTTTGGAGAGCCGTGACGGCGGAGCTATATGGGGAAGACCGAATTGAGGACCTTGAAGAAGAAGAAGAACAAGATGAAGAAGAAGAGCCGGAAGCCAGACCAAGGCTGAGGCCGATCCCAGCTCTTATGGGGCCAGCAGAGCCTGACGTTGGGACTCGGCCGTCGCCGCGACCAGTGGGGTTTGCGGGCGAGGCCCCGGGTGAGCAAGCCCGGCCGGCTATCAGAGATGAAGGTGGAAGAGGGGAGGAGAAGGGCAGAGCTAGCCCGGCTCCCTCTTCGGGATACACCGGTGTCTCCATGTCGGAGATGCAAAGGAAGCTGTTCGCACTTCATGATCCGAGGTATGAGAGCCTCGCGGCCTATCGGGCGCGGGCCGAACGGATCTCCCATGCGTTAGAAGTGCTGGGACAAGAAGTGGGACCGGCTGACCTGCGGTCAGTCATCATGAAGGCAGAGTTGATACAAGAAGGATACGAAGCTCTGGGTGACTTTGACCCTAGGACCATGGTTGGTCACTTGAGGGAACAGTTCATCATGCTGGCCAACGATGACACGAAGGAGCCAGAAGAGAAAGGACTCACGACGGTCGCGATCGCGGAGTTGATCCAGGACTTGGGAGGCCGAGTGAGTACGGCTCCTGACAAAGTGTTCTCTACTCCATCCGACGAGCTCCATGATGACCGGAATAGAGGTTCGAAGCGGAGCCGTGAACCCACCGATGGAGACGAAGGCGTAGTAGCCTTGAGATCCAAGATGGTGGCAATGCAGATGGAGCTGGAGTCCCTGAAGAAGGACAAGGACAAGGACAGGGCGGCCTCAGAGGCGTCCTCTCCTGAGAAAGAGCTCGCGAACGCGCTGGAGCATCAAACAGCGGCCTTGATGAAGGCGCTGGAGGGCCGTAATCAATCGCAAGTTATGTCGGTAAAAACAGACTTGCAATGGCCCACGCTTGGGGACGAAAGGAGCGACTCTAAGGACGTGTCCGAGTTCTACGACCATTTCGAGGACAACTGTGGTCTCGCGAACTCCTGCAAGGGCATGAACTATCGGGAGATGCTGCTTGCGCTGAGATCTCGGTGCAGGGGGTCCCGCCTCAAGACGTTCACGAACCTCTATAAGTCGGCCTACCGAGCCGGCGAGATAGAGAAGGACCCGGAAAAGGTGTACAAGCGGATCAAGGCGAAGCATCTCTTGTTCACGGAGAGCCCGGAGGAAAGGGAGATACGAGTTGACGCAGAGCACGTAGCTTTGGCGAAAGGGAAGATGACAGGGCACCAGTTCGAACCGCTTTTTGAGGCGAGCGTCACGGAGCTGGAGACAGTTGGCCTGGGTAAGAGTAAGAGGGAGCTGTACCTGTCGTATCTTCGCAAGATGCCTGCGCACCTGCAGAAAGAGATCCGGAGTGACAAGAGGTTGTGGGCTGGTGAGACCCAGCTGAGAGGACCTCAGACATGGGAGGAGGCTCATCGAGTGGTTCTGGAGGTCGAGAGCAGGGCGACTGCGAATGCTGTCTACTCCACGGAGACGGAGAGGCAACAGCAACCTCCGAAGAAGGAGCCAAAGAAACCGAAGGAGCCAAAGGCGCCGAAGCAGCAGGTTTTGGCGGCCACAGAAGGCACGAACGGCAAGAAGCTGTGTTTCCACTACAGGGATCATGGAACCTGTCCGTGGGGAGACAAGTGCCACTACTCCCACGACAAGGAGCTTCGGAAAAAGGCGCTGGCGGAGAAGAAGCAGCGCGCGGAGAGCGGATCAGTTCTCGCGGTTAAGGGCGAAGGAAAGGGCAAGGGGGACCAGAAAGGGAAAGGTAAGGGAACCGGAAAAGGAAAAGGAGATTCTAAAGGGAAGAGCGGTTCCAAGGGCAAGTATGATGGAAAGAGTAAGAAGGAAGTCCTCTGCCCTTTCTTCCGGAAGAACGGCGCCTGCAAGAAGGGGTCCGGGTGCGATATGCTGCACGCGCTCGTGATCGGCGAAGAGACCGGAAGGACGCAAGGAGTCGCGACTCAGCAGTCTTTGGCAATGGGGCCGAAGCCGGATGCGAGCTCCCTGATCAACCCGTTCGCTGCACTTAGCGTGACGATCGGAGAGTACAGTAACTCAGAAGTGATCTCTGGCGGAGTGTTGAAGACGTCGCCGAGCAACGGTGGCGGAGGTCCAGGGATCGCGGAGCTTGACGATCTGCCGAAGGATTGGTGGGAGGTCGTCCAGAACGAGTCCGGAGGGTACCAGTACCGGACCGTGGTGAAGATCCTGGGGAAGCAGGTGGAATGTATGTTGGATGGAGGTGCCGGTGCCAATCACATCACGGAGGAGCTGGTGGTCAGCATGGTTGAGCACGCGAGGAAGAAAGGAGTCCAGCCCGACAGCAAGGACTACCCGATCCTCAGGTTCGAGAAGTGGGTCTTCCCTGAGTTTGTGCATGGCATTGCATCGGGCAAGCCAGTGCCTTTGAAGGGGAGCGTGGTCCTCCGAGCTAGGCTGCAGGAAGGACCGACACCGGAGGCGTCGAAGGACGGACCAGAGCTGTTCATCCGGTGTAAAATCGCAGCGAAAGGCTGCTCAGATTGGCACGGAATCATACTCGGAGGCCGAGCCCTCGATTGCGAAGCGAGAGGCGGCTTGGGCTTCAGGCCGGGACCGGGGTTTCACTTCCTTGATACCGTGGGAGTGAAGATGCCTCGCTGCGAAGATCACAGCAAGGGGAGGCACGACAGAGCTTACCCGTTCTCGGTGGCCTCTTCCCTTGATGATCATTCGGCTCTTCCGAGGGATGGTGCGCCAAGGGACCTCTTGGTCGCGGCCTGCGGTGAGCCAGTTGAGCTCTTCCCTGGTGATGGAGTGCTCATCCCGGTCGATCGGGTCCGAGAAGGGCTCGATGTGGATGATTAGGGAAGATCATGCGAGGCGATCTTGCCCATTGGTGACTCGGTCGAAGCAGTGCCAGGCATTTGGCCTACCGGAAGCCAAGAAGGTATGGTCTTGATAGCCGCGAAGTATGAACCGGTCGTGATTGAGGCCGGTGAGACGGTTGCGGAAGTGCGCAGAGGGCGCATCGCGGCCAGTGAGTGCACGCGCTGCCACATGTGGGATTCGAAGTTTCAGGACAGCTGCCACTTTGAAGATGACAGCTGCAGTTCCTGTGGGACCGGCATTTTGCGGCCGGACTCGTGCAGTCAATGCGGAAGTGAAGAAGTCCGACAAGTGCGTTTGCAGGGATGCGAAGAGTGCATCGCGACGGACTTGAATAAGGAAGGAGCGGCTCGGGAGGATGAGGAAGTACTCCCGGAGCGCGCGTCCGGTATCGGCGCTGCGAGGATTTCGCGGGGAAACGGCCGACCGAGAAGGTGGGGGCTTGGAGCCTTTGCCGCGATGATCTTCTCTGTGGCTTCGTTGATTGGAGTCAACCAAACAATGTCTCGGACGAAAGGGAACCGGGATTTCTGGGAGTACGATGCTACCGAGAGGACGTGGGCTAGGAAGCACCTGGTCCCGAGACGGGCTTTGTACTCGCCGATTGGTGCGTTCGATTGCCCCTTTAACGTTGGAGAAGCCCGAGGTAAGCGGATTACCCGGTTTGAGTGCGAGGGCAGCCCTGAGGGAGTCCTGGAGGATGACTGGAGGACTGTCGAAGATCCGCACAGAGACTTGGGGAAGCCTTGGGTAGGCACGACGTACTTCTTCATGAACAGAGGAGAAGCGGAAGGAAGTGGCGCGATTGACACGCGAAGGACTCCGGTCTACCACATCGTCGAAGTGCCAGGAGAAATCGAGAGAATGGGGGAGATGACCCCTACGGACTCCTACTATGAGCAGTTGCATGGGCATTTGAGGAAGAAATATCCGAAGGCCGACCCTCATTTGCTTGACCACTTGATTGCTCTAGAGGCGTTCTTGGACAAGTCGATCGTCTTTGGCTTCAGCTATGGTCTCTCAAAGGCTGAAATTGCGGTCATGCAAGGAAAGCTTTTGGGACATCACCTCTCCCGTGGCGGTGTCAAGGCCGATCCGGAGAGGAGCCAGGCGGTGAGGGATTTCCCGCCTTTACGTGAAAAACTGCACATTCAACAGTTTCTGGGATGCGGAAATTGGTTGAGAGCGTATTTGCCCGTGGAGTACGGTCATGCTGCGAAGATCCTGAATGCCTATCAGAAGCCGGGTGCAATCTTTCCGGAAGGCGGCTTGGATCAGCGAATACGGATGGGTGCAAGGCTGTGAAGGCCATCAAGCGGATGATGACGGAGCAGATTGAGCTCTCGATCTTTGATGAGGCGACCGCCATAACCGGTGAATGTCCGTTGGAACAGATCGCCGACGCGTCTGGGATCGCGGTCGGAGGTACAGTACTCCAGATGAGTAGGGATCGGACTAAGATGAAGGTCCTCCTCACTCACAGTAAGAGCCTAACACCTCCTCAACAGGCGTGGCCTCCTCTCATCCAAGAAGCGTTTGCGCAGCTTGAAGTGAAGCGTGCTTCGAGGAAAGTCCTAGGGACGATCCGGGCCATCTGTTGGACGGACCATGCGAATCTGACCAGAGCTCAAGGGTCGGACATCGGAGGAGATGTGAAACTTCTCAGATGGGTGGCCGAGATCATAGCGGATGGTTCGGAGATTCGGTCGCTAGCAGGCCGTACAGCCAAGTTGGGCGATGGATTCAGCAGGAATCCGAAAGGACGTGATGAGCTCCTGGAACAGAGGACGCTGGACGTGCGCGGGCTCTCCGGGCAGCTCAGAGGATTCGATCTGGATGCCTATCTCTCGGATGAGATGCCGGAGGGACCAGTGCCTTGGGCGGTGGGCGACCACGCCCTCCCAGGTGGGCATGAAGACGTTGCGTACGTCGGTAGCCTTCATGGGCTTGTCGCTGCGAAGCTGAAGATCCTGGTCGCAGTGGACTATGAGAATGACGCTGAGAAAGCGCTTCAACGCGTTTGTGAAGAGTTTAAGATGCCTGAGTGGACGGTGACTGTTCACCCATGCTATGGAGCCTTCGAGGATGACGACGGAGTTTGGGCGCAGTTTGACGGGGCCACCGGTAGGTTGCAAGGAGACCGGAAGGTCAAGAGGGCTAGAGTCGACTTGTTGACTTCTGCCGCCAAGCTGGCCCGGGCCATTGCGGAGTATGGGCCGGACTTCGTTGTTGGTTTCGGGCAAGGAGGAATCGTCGCAGGGATTCTGCGGTGGCCTCTGGTTTTGGAAGTGGTTCTGCAGGCTAGGAATCTGCAGAGAAAGGAAGCGCAGGAGATTTGCTTGGCGTGGGCTCGAGTGAAAGCCATTTGGGCAGTAGCCCCGCGTTGGTGGAGAACTAAACCTGAAGCCGGCCTCTTGAAAGCGGCCTGCCCGGAGTTGGCTCTGGAGTTTCCGGTGGAGCCGATCAAGGGCTATGCTTCGGTGCCAAAGGGCACCGTGAAGGACCAGGAAGTGAAACAGGTCGTGGAGGTGCTGAGAGTGCCGGAGATTGGGCGGATCAATAGTCAGAATTTGGCTGGTCTGGCCAGGGAGAAGGATAGAGAAATGTGGGAGCACGACGGGCTCTGTGCCTGCGGAAAGCGTACCTACGTTTTCAGCCGGTGCCCGACGTGCATCCGACGAGAGGCGCAAGATGCTGTAGTCGAAGCGCAGGAAAGGAAAGAACGCGAAGAACGAGGAGATCTTGAGGAACTGGACGGAGCTGCGCTGATAGAAGAAGTCGGAGCGGCATCCAATATGTGCGAACCGGACGGGACTACCGAGGTCGTCGGGATTAAGACAATCCAGAGGCGGCAGCCTGCCGAAATCTGGATCTGGGGGCGCCAAGTGGACCGTCAAGATGCCAGGCAAGGGCGGAATTCTGATGAAAGGACGCTGGGACAAGGGGCATTCGCCCGAAATCCCTCAGCTGTCCGGTGACCAGGTCGAAAAGTATCCGTACCGGACTGTCTGGGCCGTTGAGCCGGACGGGACTGTATTGACGGTGCAAAACTGTTGCAAGGTCGGTTCTCTGGAGAGCTCTGAACCTGAATGGGCCCTCCAGGGGCTGAATTGGCACTGTCACAGGAGCGTGGTGAACGCTCAGTGCGATTCGGTATGGAAAACCGGAAGCAAGGAGATGAGTGCCAGATTCAACTGCCTGATCGGACTGATCGGAGTTCCCGTAGAGGTCGTGGCATGGAACGACGGCGACGGGCAAACGTCGGTCGGACACAGGCGGGATTTGGTTAGCAAAGGACGCGGCAATGTCCTAGTCGGGTTTCAGCTCAGAAGCCCCGGGAATCACTGGGATCCGTTTGAGCTGGGCAAGAAGATCCGAGTGGAAGAGAGCAGATGTAGGCCGACGATGGTCTTCGTCGTGAAGCCGAGCGAAGGCCCGCGGGGCGTGCTTGCCTACTTCTCCAAAAGGTGGGTGGTGGTTGACTACGCACACCCTGTCGGGCATGTCTACAGCTTTGAAGATAGGAGTCGCCTTGCTGAAGAAGCAAAGGCCGCGGCGGGGATGTCGAACTTTGAAGTGACAGGCTCCCTGCGAGCGTCTTGGGTTGAGGCTCAATCCAAGGACCCCTCACTCGCGGAGTCACTCCGGAAGACTCCGGAAGGATACAAGAGGGCTGCAGACGGGATGCTTGAGAAGGAAGTCAGTCTGCCAGGCGGTGCAGTGTCCACGGTGCCAGTAGTGCCGAATGGAGTCGCTGCTAGCTCTGGAGTTACTTGGCGGAAGGCGTGCTACCTCCAGTTCCATTGTGGAGTGTTCGGCGCGCATCGGTCGGCTGAGAAGACGTATGCTCTCATGAAACGTGTGGTCTGGTGGGCCACGATGAAAGAAGATATCAACTCCTGGGTAGGAAAGTGCCTGACGTGCTTTAAGGCGAGGTCGAGGGCGACTAAAGTCACCACGAAGCCGATGAAACCGGCGGCTGACTATTGCTGGCAAGAGGTGTCTGTCGATTGCGAGGGTCCAAACAAGGAGGATTACGCAGGGAATCGGTATTCCTTGACGTACATGGACTGTCTCTCGCACGCGGTTTACTTGGAGCCGCTCCGTGCCCTCAACCACGCTGAAGTTAGGCGCGCCTTCGCCAGGTGTGTCTTGCGTAGCAGGACGCTACCGACCTTGGTACGGTCGGACAGAGGACCTGAGTTTAGGTCCGCGATGTTCGCTGAATATTGCGCCCTCATCGGTGCGAGTCAGTGGCTCTCTCACCCTCTCCGTCCGTGTGAGATGGGTGCCAATGAGAGGGTGCATCAAGAAGTGCAGAAGATGCTTGGGATCGTTGTCAAAGATGTGGCGAGGGGGCACACCGACCATTGGGGCGACCTTCTCGCAGTTGTGGAGTACTGCATCGACACGACCCCGGGTCCTCATGGCTATACGCCCAGAGACCTGGACAGAGCTTGGTCCCTGGGTGTGCCTCTGGAAAAGGACCTACTCAAGAGCACTTTGGAATTTGAGCCGGTCTCGGACTGGGCTCGGAAGATTTTTGGCCAATATAAGGCTGTGAGCAAGGTCGTGAAGGACCATCTCACGAGCGCGAGCGCGGCCCGTGTGAGGCTCGCGAACCGCTACCGGACCTCAAAGTCGGGGATCGTGTGGTATGGCGTGCTCCGGGCCTGTCAGACCCGGGGGCGAAAGGGCGAGTGCCGTGGAAGAAGGGTCTGACCGGCCCTTGGGAAGTCGTTTCGTGCAAAGGGAACAGACTACAGTTGGCCGGACCCGACGGCGCCCAGCCTCTCGCAGCTCATGCCGAAGATTGCGTCTTGATCCCGGACGATGTGTGTGCCGACGCCAGAGATGAGATCCAATTTGATTCGGATCCGGACGACTCGAGACCCAGCTTAGGTCAGATGATCAAAGGGGAAACTAAGCAGGTCGAGTTCACGATGAAGAGAAGAGGTAAGCAGTACGTCCTGAAGATTGGAGACGTGATCGCGTTCAGAAAAGGATACGGTCCGAAGCTTTGCGCAATTGGACGGGTCACGTCAGTTGCGGTCTCGGAAGGAGTAGTGCACGTTCACAAGTATGCGCCGGAGATCGGTGGACTGCGTGTGAAGTGGTGCCTTCTGTACTTGGACCAGCAGGGGCAAGAATCTCTGGCCCCGGAAGGAGGACGTCCTTGCATAGAGGAAGTGAAGATGAGCTTGCTCATCACGAAGGTTGAGCTGAGCAGGGATGGAATCCTGCAAGCTTCATCTGCCAGGAAGCTTGACAAAGGAGGGTACCGCCTCGAAGAGCGGCCTCCGGCCCAGAGGGACCCGGAAAGGCGAGGGGAGCATGAGTACTCTGAGCCCCTGGACGACCTGGTCGGGATCCTCAAGGGCGGGAAAACAGAAAGTGGCGTGGGAGTGTTCGCCGCTGGGCCTTCGGATGGCTTCGCGAGAGAACAGAAAGCTGTCCTTGAATACCTTCGGAATGAAGGTGTGCCCCAGCACGGAGTTGACTTCTTGGAGGTTTTCGCCGGACACGGTGGGCTCACTAAGGCCGCTAGGCGCCGTGGTCTGTTGGTTGGAGAACCCGTTGACCGGCTGTATAGAAGCTACGGTCGGGATTGGGATCTGCGAAAGAACTCGGACCGGGCGCTCCTTGCTTGGTTGATCAGCAAGGTGATGAAACCGAAAGTCCTCCATGTGGGGGCGCCGTGTGAAAAGCTGAGCCGATTGGGCGAGCAGAACCCCTCGAGTGAGGATTTGGCTCTAGCAGAGTTTTCATGTGACCTGCTTAGCCACCAGGAGAAAGCGAACGGCATCGGAACCCTTGAGAACCCTGTCGGGAGTTTGCTGTTTTCCCTTGAACTTTTCGTCAAGAGATTCGGGACCCTCGTTGAACCTAGGAGGCCTTGGGCCATGGTTCGGACCGACTCCTGTCAGTACAACATGACCTCGTTGGACGTGAGTGACGGATCGTTTGGAAACCCCGTTGAGAAAGGGCAGATATGGGTCAGCAACTCCGACCTGTCTGGGTTCTCTCTGAGGTGTAGGAAGCCGGACGCGCTTTTGAGGACTTTGCACCAACACCGGCAAATCCGAGGCTCGATGAAGATAAGGGAAGACAATGAGCCCGGACTGGGGCCGAAGTGGGCAGGTGCTGGTAAGTTGAGTGGGATCTACCCCGAAGAGTTGTGTGAATCCTACTGGGTGTCCCTTGCTCCCACTTCCAAACAACTTGAAGTCAAGAAGTGTCACGCGGATGAACCCCTTTCGGAGTGGCTGAAGGAGCCACAGCAATTCGGTTGTTCTATGCCTGTCGGATCGTCCGTCTTCGCCGTCCATCCTAGGAGTGCCGGCTCGGAAGAGAGCGCGGAGCCGCGGTTGCATGCCAACGCGGCCGCTGCCTCTCCCGAGGCCGATGTTCTTACCGGAGGGGAGTGGGAATCGGTTACGGCTGCGGAAAGGGAACGACTCGAGGCTGAACTTTTGAAGTTCTCCGAGGAAATGAGGATCCATTGGGACGGTCTTGCTAAGAAAGGGGAATGGGATTCCGTGAAGTCCGACCTTTCTGTGTACCGACTCAGTGGTTCAAAGGTGACTGAGGACCCCAGGAGGACCCCTGAATACAGGGAACAGGTAGTAGAAGGGCTTCACTTCGGCAAGACTGCTGAAGCTAAGAGACCCTACTTGTCAAAGGATGACCTTGAGGCCTGTAAGGACGTAGTCAGTAGGAAAGCTGCTGCCTTCTGGGTAGAAGGGACCCCGCGAACGACCATCCGGGGAGTTTCGCACGATTGCATCCCTACTGGAGCTCCGGTCTCTAGTCAACCTCACGCGTTGAGGGGTGAAGCCGCTGCTTGGGTTGATGAACAGCTCGAGAGTGAAGTTGCTAGAGGGCAGTTGGTTCGAGGCTCATCCCCTTGGGGCTCCGCGCCATTTCCGACCAAAGAGGCCCCTGAGCACAAGAAACAGCGGAAAAGGAGACTGGTTGTTGAGGTCAACCTACTATTGCAGGCAAGCAAGTGACGTGTTGGCTTGCGCTGCTGGTTCGGCTTGGTTTTCCTTCGTTGATGCGGTGACAGGGTTCAACCAAGTTGCGAACACTAGGAGAGCCATGGAAGTGCTCGCCATAGTATCCAGAAGCGGGAAGTTCTTGCCTTTGTGTTTGACCTTTGGACCCACCAATGGACCCGATGACTTCTGCTACACAGTAGATCGGGCGTTTGCCCCTGGAAGGAACCGGACCCTGAGGTATGGCAAACAGTGGTTGGCCTACGTGGATGACCTTACGGTTCGTACCGGGAAATGCCTTGATCAAAGGATTCTCACTGATGTTGAGTATGATGAGGAGATCCGTGCAGCTGCAAAGAAAGCAGGGGTTCAGGTAGCCCAGAAACCCGGGGAAGCTTTGGAGGCTTTGGGTTTCTCGAAAAGAGGTCTTGGGGACGAACTCCAGTCCAAACCAGGGACTGGGGAGAAAGGCAAGCATGATCCAGTGGTTTCAGATCACAATCATCCTACCCGGATGAGCTTGGTCCCATGGATTCATGCCGCTTGTGCACTCCATATGGCTCGAATCAACATGCTTGCACATGATAGGAGTTGCTTGATTAGCATTGGAGCATGCAATTTAGGCCATTCGGGCTTTGGAGGCAGTGCTTTTGTCAAGTGCAGTCTGGGCCATTCAGGCTTCGGAGACAATGCATTTGTCAAATCCGGTTCAGGTCAATTCAGGCCAGGAATTTGGGGTTGTGAGGTTGGCATTTGCGTGACTGTGTCAGCTATGGTGGATGTCCGGGCTTTGTCCCGGCGCATGGTCAAAGCCCTGCGGCACGCGCCAGTGGGCGAAGGAGGCTGGCTCCCGGTGTCGTGGCTCGCGACCACGTACGGGTGCTCAGAAGCCGAAATTTTGGCTGCTGCTGGCCCTGAGGGGAGTCCGGCAAGACGAGGTTCGTAACCGCGGACCTCGGGGGGACCACCTGCGTCAAAGCGCTGCAGGGCCATAGCAGTGCCACCGGAGTTTCAGTTCAGGAACTATATCCTCGAGCAGATCACGAGCATTTCACTGAAACGTACGGGCCCAACAACGTGCCGGACTTGATGCTCGCGCACGGGACTTTCGGGCGACACGTTGAGAGTATCCGGAGCGGTGGTTTGTTGCCTGGTGGAGGCACTACGGATCGTCAGACGACGCATTTTGCCCTGACCACGCGAGGCGCTTTCTTGTACCCGTTGAATCTCATGCGGAGGAGTGCGGACGTTGTGCTGGTTGCATCTTTGGAAGCGATCCTTCAGAGCGGTATCACTTTGTACTGCGGAGCAGAAGGAGTTTACCTTACAGATCAAGCAGTGGATCCTGGCCAGCTTAGTGCGTGGAGCGTACTTACGGGAGGGCGCCAAGGAGATCTTCTTTTTGGGAGTGCCGATCGCGGCCTGATTGTGCGGCCGGATAGGCAGGAAGCCATCCAGAGGTTGGGGCCTCTGAACCGTAGCTTCTCGCAAAGCAGCCAGGGTGGGTTGACGGGGCCTGGAGTTAAGCAGTACCTCAGTGCGCTTGCTGCTCACTCTGCCCGGTATCAGGGGAAGGCTCCGGCGGCTAGCACAGCTAGCTCAAAGGGGACTGCTGCTAGAGCAGTCTATGATGAGCCTGCCATTCCCCCGACCGTGGCTGAGTTCCGGACTGAACAGGTCCGTGAGCGGGCGGGAGCCCCTAGAGCTCCGCCTGCGAGATCCGCGAAGGCGGGAGCATCAGAAGCTCCGCCCGCGAAGAAGGCGGGAGCAATTGAGGTGAGGCCAATTGCTCCGCCTGCCAGTACGGCCACGGCAACTGCCTCTGGTCGCGGGACAGATCCGCCCGCGGACTGGAAGGGGCTGATCGACAAGACGGCGCTTTTGGCTGCTGCCGTTGGTCCGGGGTTCGAAGAGCGAACTCTGAGAGAGCACGACCAGAACAAGTACAGATTCCTGTTGGCGGATCACCAATATCATCCTTATTATTTGGAGCAACGGGAACGTGCAGCTAAGGAACGCGCGGAGCGGGAATCATCCAGAGGCTCTGCCGCGGTTCCGGAAGAAGATGATGAAAGTGCTCCGCCGCCGTTGCCGGCACCGGCGGAACCGCCGACCGGATATGTGTCTCTCGACGACGAGGAGTCCGTTGAGGTCGAGGAGTCGGGAGAGGAGGAATTTGGAGGAGATGATGACAGTTTTTATCCCGACGATCGAGGTGGTGGTGGCGGTCAGCCGTTGAGGCTGAAGAGCAGGAGCCGATCAAGGAGTCGGTCCAGGCCGGTGGAACCGGTGAGAGCTGTGGTGAAACCGAAGGCCACTCCGCCATGGAGGAGACCGGGAGGAGTTTTCGGTCCGGGAGAGTCATGGCCGGGTCGAGTGCCGGGTCGATTTCCTTGGTCCCGCAATACGAAGAGAGTGAGTGTCATGCGGCGCTCCAATGTGGACGAAGATGATGACATTCGGCCACATCCTGAGTCGGCCAGCGCGAGCGGCCGAGGACCAGCAGGTGAACATGTTTGGAGCACCGAGAGGCGGCATCGAGAGTCCGCGCGGGCCGAAGCTTTGGAAGAGCTTGCTGCAGGCCGCGGTTGGGACTGCCGCCAATGTGGCGGAAGGAACGTCAAAGCACGGCTGACGTGCTATAAGTGCAGCCGTGCTCGAGAGGGCACATGCGAGCAGGACAGCTCGGATGATGTCGTGACAGAGGATGAGGATGTATTTCGCCAGTTCAGTCGCAAGCCCAAAAAGAGGGGCGGGCGACGGCATCCTGGCAAAGGCGACCGCAAGAAGCGCAGCAGAAAGAAAGTGCGGAGGCCTGGTTTCTCGAGCCGGAAAGGCCGGAACAAGAAGGCCCATGCTGAGCATGGCAACCAATTGAACCTCGTTTATTGGGGAACCATGCTTGCCCTCATCCCTCTTGGTTACAAAGGTGTGGTCCAGATTGACAATGTTGTGGAAGATGTCATGGGGAGTGTTTCGGTCAACACGGTCCTCTTAGTCGACAAAATGGGTTCGCAGGGAGTTGCTCTTGTGGAGACTATGGGGCTGTTCCTGCGGGCTACCTTGATGAGCATGTTCGTTGTCCTCATGACGTGGTGTGGTTGGACAGTATCCCGCAAGTGTAGGAACAAAGCCATGCACCGACTTCACGGCAATATGCTTGGGGAAGGCCAGAGGACCAAGAAATTCATGACAAGGACGGGTCATGTCTTTGTGACAGAGGAGTTGGTCTTGGGACGGAATGTTATGAAGTGTACCTGCAAAGCGTTCATTGACCTGGGTACGGAATGCCAGCACATTATCGTGGCCAGGCAGCGATGGGCCGACCAGCCGCTGACCGGCGGTGTGGCGTCGACGATAGGCGAGGATCGGGCTGGGGGCGCCGGAGAAACCCTCCAGGCGGTCCCCATTCTTGATGAAGTGACCAGTCCGGGATTTTCGCTAAGGTCGCGTTCGGCTCCATCTAGGAGTGAATATGTCGAAGTCGGTTGCCTTCAAGGCCTAGTGAGTAAGGCTAAGGAGCTGGGTACCGGGAGTAGGAATAAGCAACCGAGAGTGGCCAGTGCGGAGCGGGATGACGCTCGCGGGCAGAGTTCAGGTTTGGTCAGGGACGATTTCTCGAGTCCGTTGGCAACTTCGGAGGGAGCTGTGTTGTATTTGCAACAGGTGCTCAACGACATTCGTAAGGAATCGAACCCCCCGGGATCGTTGCGATCTGACCACCTTTCCAGGCTTAACGCGGCTGTGTTCAATCTTTCCGGGCGAGGCGCTGTGGATAGCGCTTTGGCGCTCAAGGTCTTCCAGACCGTGGATAAGATTCACACTGCATACAACGCGGAGAAGTATGACAACTCGGATTCTGCCTTCTTCAGTAACTATTTGGCCTTGCTGGGCACCATGCAGAATCAGGTCTTCTTCAGCCAGAAGCAGAATGAGAAGTTTGTGAGCTGGATTAAGCTAGCCGTCGATGGGAGCGGCAAGCTGGTTCACTTGCTAGACAAGGCGCTGGAGACTGAGAATGAGAAGCTGCGACTGCAACTCTCCAGGTTGGAAAGATCGGGTGAGCCGAGCCGAAGCAGTACTGAGCCCAGGTCCAGGGCCGGATGAAGGGTATAAGGAATTGGCCACTGCCCAGTGGAATAGGATAGGGAGCCCCCGCAATTTGAAGAATGGGGCTGTTCCCACAAGTAAGGATGAGAATGCTCTGGAGTTGCATTCCCCGCCGCGGCTGGAGGCTGCAACTGGGGGCGACTGCAGATCTTGGCATTCTCATGCATGATTTTGTCATTGCAGCCATAGGCATTAGGCTTTGGTAAGTGAGCTATTTTTGCTTGAGGTTGCATGAGTGGACATGTCTTGCGAGTTGACATGTCCACCTTGAGGAAGTTGGAGTGGCGTGCCTATTTTGGCTCAAGCCACATGCGCACGGTGAATGAGTGCGCTGCCTGTGAAAACAACGAGCCGCTTCGCGGGTGTGCCAGAGAGTCGGGACACGGGTGAGACGTGGATTCTGGGTTAGTCCTTGGTTAGGATTGACGCCTCTCACAGTATGTATGTATGTATGTATGTATGCATGTATGTATGTATGTATGTATGTATGTATGTATGTATGTATGTATGTATGTATGTATAATGTATGTATGTATGTATGTATGTATGTATGTATGTATGTATGTATGTATGTATGTGTATGTATGTATGTATGTATGTATGTATGTATGTAATGTATGTATGTATGTATGTATGTATGTATGTATGTATGTATGTATGTATGTATGTATGTATGTATGTATGTATGTATGTATGTATGTATGTATGTATGTATGTATGTATGTATGTATGTATGTATGTATGTATGTATGTATGTATGTATGTATGTATGTATGTATGTATATGTATGTATGTATGTATGTATGTATGTATGTATGTATGTATGTATGTATGTATGGTATGTATGTATGTATGTATGTATGTATGTATGTATGTATGTATGTATGTATGTATGTATGTATGTATGTATGTATGTATGTATGTATGGTATGTATGGTATGTATGGTATGTATGGTATGTATGTATGTATGGTATGTAAGTATGTATGTGATGCTATGTTATGTCATGTCATGTCATGTTATGTATGTATGTATGTATGGTATGTAGGTATGTATGTTATGTTATGTTATGTCATGTCATGTCATGTTATGTATGTATGTAATGTAATGTGATGTAATGGAATGTAATGTAATGTAATGTAATGAAATGTAATGTAATGTATGTATTGCAATGTAAGGTAATGTAATGTAATGTGATGTGATGTGATGTACTGCCATGTAATGTAATGTAATGTAATGTAGTGTATGTATGTATGCATGCATGTATGCATGTAATTCATGTATGCATTGTATCCATTTATGTATGTATGACAAGTACACATAAGCGTAACGATGAGGGCTGTGCTGCTTTCGCCAAGCACGGGGAGCCCCCCAATGATTGGTTTCATGTTGGTGTTCTTTCAATACTGCCTGCGGATACATACACAGTATTCATGGAGTAAAGAGCACAATGAACTCACAGAGAGTGGTTGTAACCTCACCCGTGCTGAGGGAGTTTCTTTCATAGGGATGTCTAGTTTCTGGGTTTGTGACTAAAACTATTTTCCCCGAATTCCATACATGTCTAGTTGCTTGCTTTGGTTGTTGGTTCCTTCTTGGTTCATGCTATTTGGTCCATGTTTGGTCCATGCAACGGAGCCAAAGGACAACCCAATTGAAACGATTCCCCTGTTTCGATATCACTTTTCTTTTTTCTTTGTAATGGCTCTCTGTTTTGGAACATTTTCCGTGTCCGAGCCACAGTGAGAGAAGTCCGGTCCGGAGAGCCGAGGTGCGGTGGATGGCTGCGGGCGCCGGGCGCGAGGCGGTGCTCCGGAGGTGGGCAGCTTCCCTTCACTGCGATGCGGGACTCAAACATCGGGGCATGCAAAATCCAACCAACCAACCAGGTGGTCAGTCGGTCCGTCACTCAACAAGTCTTGTCTTGCCACGTAGGTTCCTGTTGAAAAAATGACATTTCAGAAAGCAGGAGGAACCTGTATCAACCAACAGAAGCAAACAGCAACAAACCGGTCAGCCAGCAGAAAGCAAGCAAACAAGGGAACAAGCAACCAAACAAGCAAACAATTGTTGGCCAGGGTGCTGCAGCACGTCTGGCAGTCGCTGCCTCGGGCCACTGAGTGGTGCAAGGACCGCGTGTACTGCACAGGTGAGGGGCAAACTCGGAGAGGGGCCGAGCGGGGGGCTTGGGGGTTTATCATAGACGGACTTACCCCGTTTGAAGAAACAAAAGTATCTTGAGACTTCCCCAACCACTTTTTGTGGAGAGGTGATTTGAAAGAACCTGGTTCTGGGGGTCAAATGGAAAATCGTACCAAAGCCCAAATCTGAGCCACATGCACAAAGAGCCAGGTTTCCGAGCCACGACAACTAAATCAGCACAGGTGACCAAACAATGGCCCTAAGTATTTGTTGGGATAGGGAGCGTGGCCGCAAGGCTGACAGTGAGTTGATTGGCAGGCACGAGGGCACGAGTGCAGGCAGAAGCCTGGAACCGGCCGTGTTGATTTTGTATTTTGTGAATTTACACCAGCTGTGTTTATTTTGAAGTTTTATTTTGAAATGCCTCATTTCAGGTTTTCATTTTGATGTGTTTTTTTCACAGATGAAGCGAGCAAAGAAAAAACACCTCGGTCCGGGTGTTTTTATTTTTGAAGTCACGCCTGGGGGGTCTGATCTTTTTTTCTTTTGAAATCCAGGCGGCTCCAGTGCTTTTCTTTGGCTCCGCTTTTTGTTGGAATTCACGCCTTGGGGCCCTGGTGTTTTTCCTTTTGAAGTCACGCTTGGGGGCTCCGATGTTTGTCTTTTTGAAGTCACGCCCAGGCGTGATGGAAAACAAGAAAACACAAGGATTTTCAGGCGTGATTTCTAAATAAAGACACCTGGGCCCAACTGGCATGAATGGCGTGATTTCAAAAACAAAACACCAGGACCCTCCCAGGTGTGATTAAAAAACAACACAAAAAAAAGACCGGGATTTTGCCCCCCCCCCCAATGCGTGATTTCAAAAGCCAAAAACACCAGGACCCTCCCAGGCGTGGTAAAAAAGAAAGCGTGATTTCAACAAAAAAAGACATCGGGACCCCCAGCCTGAGTTCAACATATGTGATTCCAAAGCAAGCCACCGGAGCCGCAGAAGCTTCCGTCGGGAGGAGATTCAGGATAGCCAGGCATGCACTCTTACTCATAGATCAGCAATACTGTAGAGGAAGCTGTGCGTGGCTGATCAAAGCTCACGGGAGTAGGTATGCAAGGACCTTTCCATACAAAACCAGTCAATTCCTGGCTTCCCTTTTGCTTTCCTTTCTCAATTCCTGGCTTCCAGTTGGTTTCCCTTTGATACTCAACTCTGGTGTTCTGGTTTGGATTTGGCTGCATTACACCGGCAGGTTGTGTGCTGAGCCAGATCCTGCCCGACCAGCGCCATGAGGCGACAATGTTCCGGTAGACTGGCCGCCTCCATTTTGCAGGATCGCTGGAATTTTCAGGAGACTTCCAGGGAATGGCTTTTCATTAAAATGGTTTTTGAACCCAAACTTGTTGAGAAGTCCAATGGGCCGGGCCGAGAATTGAACCACTCCGTCCGGATTCGATGCGCCCAGGTGGAGGAGAAGGCCTTGGTGGAGTTCCCCTTCTACCCAGAGGAGGGCCTCATGTACGCAGCTCGGCGCACTCGGTGAGAGGGGCCCACAGGGGGAGCCACGAACTTTGCTGCTGACTTGCTGCATGAGTGGTGGAGCGGTGGTGAATGAGCGCGTGAGCCAGATTGATGCCAGAGCCAGTTTGAGATTACTGCAATGCGTACAAGGATAGGCTTGTGCCGTGATTCCCTTCGGAAGACCTCTATCCTATGCTACGACAGAGCCGATGCTTGGATGCTCACAACATGGCACTTAAAACCATGCTTGGTTTCTCTTCGAAGTCGGCTTCATAGTAGGATGTCTTCATTTTGACGAACAACCTGGACTGCCTGGCCTGTTGAGGTCCTCTAGATCTTTACATGGCGGCCGTGAAGATGCGTTGTGGGTTGTGAGGTTTCAGTTGCGGAGGTACCGGAGAAGACACCCACCTCCAAAACAAATGGTTTGCTGTTGGCGTTCCTTTTAATCACCCCCCAAAAAAAACCAACAGCACCCCTACTGCAAATACCAACACATTATGGTTTCCCATGGTTTCAAAGTGTTGCAGGATTTCGTCCATCCACAGTGTGTAGACGTCAACACCTGGCGATGTTCCCAACAAATGGAAGACTGTCAGGTTTCCCCATAGTAAATGGCAAATGGCTGGGAATACGAAAGCTCCGTTTGTTGTACCTCTGGTGTGGGACTACACAAATACAGCGCGCAGGCACGCACGCACGCACGCAAGCGTTCCGGCACCCGCACCGGCCCGCGCACTGGCACCGGCACCGGCACCGGCACCGCACGCAGAGAATCGAATCTCAACCAAACTTGGTCTGGTTGGGGGTAGTGGGGGATGCAGGGAAGGTTTCGGATCCATTTGTTTCGGGGAAGGTCTTTTTTTCGGGGCTTGCCGGTGTCAGCTGGTGCTGGCGGTTTCTGCGTCTCCAGAATTATTGATGAAAGTGTCGATCTGGTTGCGGATCTTTGTTTTTCGACGCTTTCAACACCCGTTCAAGGTTGAAGTTGGAGGGTGTCCTTTTTGTTTTCGTCTCAAAACCACCCCGTAGGGTGGTCCAAATGGTGTTAGACATACCCATTTGCGAGTTGCCATCGCCAGGCAAAGTCTCCGAGCATCAACTCCCCTGTGCCCACGCTGTGATCTGAGCAAGGGCGGTCCACGTGTTTCCTGGTTTGCGCAGAGGGTCCCAAACGTTGTTGCACAACCTTTCACCCTGTAATATTTTGGACAATTGGCCATAAACGATGACTTTTTCAGGGGGCCAAGGATGTGAGTTTCCTTTACTCTTTGGCCGTTTCTCAGGGAGAGCTAGGGCTTTGGGTGATTCCAGGGAAATTGTGCTTACAGCAATGATCAATTTCGAACAATCATTACCCATCTTATTTGGTACACTTATTTTGATGCTGGGTGATCTTCATTCTAATACGCTTTTCTTTGATCCAATATTTGGAGATCCGATATTCTATCAACATTTCCTTTGGACATCCAGAAGTTTTCGTCCTAAGAATTCCTGCATTTGGCATCATTTCCAGAATAATTTCTGGGATTTTACATTTGCCAAGCAATCAATGATCTTTGCCATGTCATGCACTTCTCTTCTTTGGAAGTCTTGTTTGATTGACAACTCAGGGTGTGTGTGTGTGTGTGGGTGCGTGCGTGCGTGCGTGCGTGTATGTTTCTAAGAGGGGCGAGGTTGAGCTGGACTCGGTGGACAAATCGCAAGACACGTTTTGGTGACCAACAACCAGTCGACAGCAATCTAACTTTGAATTTAACAATGCCACCCACATAAAGGAGACCGCTTTTGCTGCCCTTCAGAAACTGGAGGTCATCGAGGCCTGCGAGGGTGTCTGAATTCAGACTGGGTATGTTTGGATTTGTCCGTCAATATTGCCTTGCCCCCAGAGATCGCATCACGATTGTGGGAATTTGAGGTTGTTTCCCATTTCTCACACCAGCAAACTGCTGCAACTTTCCATCATTAGCTAGATCTATAAGCTTCGTTGATGTTTAGCTGACATCTCTTCCATTGATACCAAAGTGGCAGGCAACTTCCAACAGCGCCGGACATCGCAAAAGGCTAAGCACGCTGCGGCAGCTGACAGCCTGCGCCACTCTCTCTAGGGGATTGGCCATGCGCCCGCGAGACATGTACAGAGCAAGTGTTTTTTTGTGACCTTCCAGGTGCTGCTAGGATATTGCTTTCCCCTGATTCCTCATGTTGGATTGAGGTTTGTCAGTACTTTTCCGCTTTTCCGTACCTCAAGCAAATGGAAGCGCTGTGCACCTCGCGCTGGCAATCCTCCCAGGGGCCGGCCGCATGGGAAGCGCCTGGCCTCTGGGAATCAAAGACTCCAACATCGCAAAAAAGCCTCCGCCAGAGGTCGCTCGGTTTCTGCGGAGAGTTGCATGCATAGGCCAGGTGCTGCAGTGCTGGCTGTGAGATATGAGGTGTTGTTGCTTGATGTGATCTGATCCGTCCCTCCTTTATTTGCAGGTCGAGGCGTCGTTTGTCAGATTGTTTTTTGCTCGAGGTCGTTCGATGTGCGGGGCACCAAGCGCCCCGGGCGAATGATGATAGCATCCGGTGCTCTGTGCATTTGCCTGGAGATGCGAAGTCTGCTCTAAGAAGTTGCGCGGCTTCGAGAAGCTGGACACGAGCCATGCCAACTTGAGCGCCGATTGCGTAAGATATGTTGCCCCAGCCAGCTGCTACACATGCAATGTTTCCATTTTTTCTGTTTCCGAAGCTGGGAGGTTTTGCTGGAGAATCTCTGGGATGTGGTGTCCGTCTAGGACAGAATTGAACGTCCTATGCCTAAATTTGCCCCTTGGGTCGTTTGGACCCTGCATAGACGTGGATCTATATACAATATGTCTGGAAAGAAGGCGGGACTTGCATAGCCTAATTGCCCCCTTGAAGCCGAAGCGCACAGATGCTTCCAAAAGGAAAAGGATGGGTTTTCAACAGAGGCCCTGTGCAGAGAGGTTTTTTAGGGTGGGCTTTCAGAAGAGCTTGTCAACCCAGGGCCATAGTCAAGGAGATTTGTTTGATACTGATGCCCTGAGAGGGCCCTTCACATGACCCGCGACTCGGCGCGAGCCGCTCTTGGTATAAGTTCGCAAGCTGGTAAGCCGGCAAGAGTCAAATTCTGGGCGGCAGGCCAAAAGAGGACCACATCAGGAGTCGCGATCCTGGATACTGAGGTTTTTATATATATATATATGTATTCTTGATATATAGCAAGTACGCCCATCAGCCCATTGACAAATAACGATGGGGCGTTTTGTTTTGCCTCGGTAGAACTCGCCGGGCCTCGGTAGGAGTCTGCTGGACAGGGTCCTGGGTGAGAATATTTAAGGATAGACACAGAGCAAACAGAAAGGCTCGGCAAGAAAATTTTGCTTGGCCCGCACGCTCCGACGCGCGATGGTGGGCGAGCGGAAGGTGGTTACCATCACCGGGCCGAAGATGGTGGATACTCGGACAAGGAACCAAACCTCCTCACACCTTGTTTGGTTCTGTGTTGCTTTCTTCGAGGGTACCTATTTGCGGGTTGGTTTAAAGAGAAATCAAAGGAACACCTTCCAGTTGGGGGTCCCCTATTTGACACAGGGCTGCATGAAGGCCCCGAGAGCGTTTCAGGCGGGTCCTGATTCAGAGCTCAACCTCCAGACATCAACTACTGCGAGACTTTTGGGGATCTTTCATTTAGTTTCAAGCGAGTCAGTCCGTCCTGTGATCCGTCCCAGGAGCTGCGAGCGGCTCCTTCGGCTTCTGAGCTTCAGCCAGGCCAGGCGCTGGTGCGGGTCTCCGCGGTGGGCGTCTGCGCCACAGCGCCGTGGCAGTGGGAGGCTTGCAGTCTGGCTTGGGTCCACTTGCAGTCCACCCCGCTATCAGGGGGGCTTTCCGTGATCCTTTCTCGGCTTCTCTCATGGAATCAATTCGAGTTCCAATGTGACAAGAGACGAGGTGAGTTGTGAGTCGCTTCCATTAGGACGTGGAGCTCTATGACGGCACCATGGGCTACTACCACTCTGGCCTGGCGAGCTTCCCACTGGTCCCTGGCCACGAGTGGGCGGGCCTCTTGGCTCTTGTCCTATTGGGGGCTTGAAATGACGCGAATCCAAGCTCCACAAAAATATCATTTCCTTTTACAAGCCCTAAGAGAGAGGGGACACAACCAGTCCGGATTTCCACGCTTATTGAAGCATGGTCCCCACAGGAATCAAATGTCTCAGCTCCTAGCCAGAAGATCCGAGCAGTTGCCCTAAGATTCGTGGGAGGTTGCATTCAGATTCATACTTAGTTCTTTGGCACGATCCGCCTCTTCTGAAACTGCAGGAATCCGCAACAGCCTCGCCATACACCCAACATCCAAACTCAAGACGCGCGAAGCCGCCAGATGAAGAGACCTAACCCTAGGCTTCTGCAGCTTTCTGAGGCTCAGCTTCCACGCGCTGGCTATCGTGAAGTTTAGCCCCCTTTTTGCATGTTGGATATATAAAGGGAGCCAGCTGGAAGACCATTTCGGAACAGACAGGCTCACATCCAGGGACTTCTGTGGCTCTACAGTATTGTTAAGTTTTGTTCTGAAGTCAGGGGGCCATCAGCCGGGTCGGGGCCACAGGCCGCAGGTACTTTGTCACCCGACCTCAATGGACCACATGGGCGTGTCATTTTTTGAGTGTACCTGCTTGCGTTTCAGACAAGCAAAAGACACCAGTGTGGTGTTTTTCTTTTTTGTGGGGGTCCCCAATGTTTGAGACACCATGCAAACTTGGTTTGGCGGCCAGCGGCTCTGAGCGGCCAGGCGAGATCCTGGCCCTGGGCCCCGGCGCACTTGACCCGCGGCTCCGCGTGGGGCAGCGGGTGGTCGGGGAGCACTGCACTGGCGCCTTGGAGCCAAGGGCCACCCAAGGAAAGCAAAGGGAAACAAATCCAAAAATGGAGGGAGGGGGGGGGGGGGATTTTGAGATAAAACAGAGTTTTTCTTGCTTGGCCAGAAGAAGCATCAAGTTTTAGAAATACACATAAGCTTCAACTCAAACTTCAACTCAAACACATACATACACGGGCACGGGCACTCACGCAACCGGTCTGACTGTATCCTCTTTTTTTTTTCTTCTGTGGAACGTGGCGCTGAAGGGCAGCACAGAAGGAAGGATGAACGGGATTTGGGGCTTGCGGGTCGTCAAAGCAATCCATTCTTGGTCGCAGCCAACAGGCAACTGTTCGCTCGCTTCGGCAGGGGCTTGTTGCCAGTCTTCCTGCTGTTTGCGCTTTTTCTTCTCCTAGTCAGGCTGCGAGCCGGCTCCCAGGCCGGGGAGGGGCTTTGTGCAGGATGGTGGGGGGATAGAAATGCCCAGAGAAGTTGAAGCCCAGATTAATAGTATGTAATGCCTACTGAAGCCATCCCATATGATTTCTTGCATGTCTTTGGTTATATTTATGTGGCACCGGCTTTATGTGTTGACTCCTAGGGATGTTGGCAAGCCGCTAGAATATGACCAATGAAAGCCATCCTTTTCACGCACCGGGGATGACATACCTGGCTACCTGTCTCCAAAGCGGATGTGGAGTGCGCTTGTGCGTACTGCGCTTCTCGGAAAGCGATGCTGTGCCAGGATTAACAGAGAACTTCGCTGTGCGTTTCAGTGTAGGCACAAACTCGCAGGAGCACCACACACACACACCACAAACGCCACGAGCAGGAGCACCACAAGCACCACAAGCACCACAAGCACCACAAACATCACAAAACACCACAAACATCACAAACACGCACACATACACACCACAAACACACCACAAGCACAACAACACACACACACACACAACCACACAAACACACAAGCGCACAGTTCTCGGATTGAGCGGAGCTAGGTAACAAGTGAAAGTTTGAAGGGGCATAAATGTCCATTCTTGGATACGGGAGAAGTCGAGGAGACACACACACAATTGGTATTATCATCAGCACAGCCCCAAAACTGGCGGACGATTTCAGTCGGAAGGTGGAGGTCTTCGCGAGAAGAGGCGGTGCAGCTGAAGCCTGATGCTATTACAACTCGTGCATCCGGATTTGTGTCCCGCTGGGAAACTCGGCGCAGGTGCAACGTGTGCCAGCGCCGGGGTGGGCTGCTGCGCTGCCCAAGGCGGAAGGAAAGGGTGACAGTGGGGTGATGTTAGATCTTTGACTAGGATAGAGAACAAAAGACATATTTGAAGCCCCGGTTTTTCGGAGCGGGTAGGTTTGGTTGGCGCAGCTGGATTAGAGGCATTGGGTGGACTCAGCAAAGCCGCAACCCAGGAGACAGGCTTCTTTGGTCGGGACGGAGCTTTCCAGACAGAGCCTTGGCTGGCGATTTCCGGGCGAGAAGTCGTGTCATCCCGGGCAAATGACGAGTGACTGGGCTAACAACGAGCCACCGATCAACCGAAGGTCCTTTTGGACATTTGAGCTTGTCGTAGTTGTCGTCGTTCACCCAGCAACACGGGATGTGCCGCTTTTCCCGGCTCATTTTTGTTCCGAGCCGCCGGAGTTCAGCCTTCAGATCTGGGTTAAGCCGTTAGGCTCCAACTTCAGAGCTTCGAGCTAGGGCGGACTTGGTTTCTCTTTTTCACACCCTCTTTCAGAGGTTCCCTGTTTCCACCAGGCAACCTCTTGAGCCCCCTGCATTCATTTGGGAATGCCAGAAAATTGGACTGCTTTCAGATGGTCGTTTTGTTGTTCGGCTTGCTCTCAGCCTGTGTCCAAACCAGGGAGCTAAATACTTGGTTTGTGTTGAAGGAGTCGATATAAAGCAGCACGACGGTGTTCAAGGGCAAAGCAACACAAAACCAAACCATTTTTTGGGTTCGCCAATGCTGGGAAACATCCAATAGGTCCTGTGTGGAGCAGCGCGAACTACGGGGCATGTCAAGTGAAGCCATTTTATCCTTTTGGGCGGTTATTCTCCTTTGTTGAAGTCACATACCATCTAAAAATCTGGTCGGGGACGCCAATCCATTTCAGGGTACATTTCGGGAGTCAACAGTTTGTGAAAGGAAACCACTGTGCAACAGTGAAGGATGCCAACGCTCTTCATTTGGGTATGTGCCAAAGGGATTTGGACCCCGGATGCGTTCCGGTTTTCCCTTGGTTCCTTTGTCACCGATAGCCCGTCTTGGACCAACCAGGAGCTGGTCTTCCCAGCAGCCCAGCTCCATGCGCTGCCGAAGCAGGTGAGCTGTCCAAAGGCCGAAATCGCATCTACGGGTTGGATTCTACTTGTGCTGCTCTGGAAGTTCTAGTCGGACCTTGATCAAATGGAAGTCGGGCATGTGCGAGCTTATTTAAGTAATGTCTCAGCCAAAGTTGAAAAACTGAGTTGCATAGCTTGTTGGCGCAGTCAGTTGAGTCACTGGGTTTGCATGGAAACAGATGAGGACATTTGTTGGCACTGAGGTGACAGACCTCGAGGCGGTCCTCGCTGAGCCCTTGTGCACGGCCTTGAAGGCAGTGCGCCTCGCGGCTTGGCTCGACTCCTCGACGGCCGAACGACGGCCCGTTTTGAGTTTTCCGTTTAGAGACCCAATTTGTCAGTCCGCGTATTGCGGGAGTGTTGCTTAGAAGCATGAATCAGACTTGTTTTGCTCAAATTTGTTTTGTGAAGCGTGTCCCAGGAGTGCTGCTGAGAAGTGCTAGCAGTGTTGGAGTTTGTCGGCCAAACGCTCAGGAGTGTTGCCCAGAAGTGTCGAAGTACCAGGTATGCTCCAGCGAAGCTGGATGACGAAAGATTCTAGAAGTACAATTTGCTGATGGAAAAAGTACCTGGGCCGTGAAATCCAGACGGGCTACGCGGGGAGCAACTTGCACATAGCAACTTGCGCAAGGCAACTTGCACAGAGCAGCTTGCACAGAGCAACTTGCGACAAGCACTTTGCACAGAGCAACTTGCGCAGAGCAACTAGCAACTTCTGAGCCGGAGCTGCAGGAGTGTACTTCGAGCACTACTTTCGCTTAGAAGTTGTGACTTTCGAGCCAGAGTGTGCTTCGAGTACTAGTTTCGTACTTAAAAGTTACAACTTTCGAGCCGGAGCTGCAAGAGTGTACATCGCGTGCTAGTTTCGTACTTAACAGCCGCGACTTTCGCGCCAGAGCTCCAGGATTGTACTTGGAGTACTACTTTCACACTTAAAGTTGCGACAAACGCACATGCCGCCACGGCGAGAGCGCCTCGACACGCATAATTTCTGCAGCGGGCTCATCAGGCGAAGCAGCCTGCGCGGCCGTGCCTTTGGGCCTGACCGAAGCCGCGGCGAGACCGCGGCGAATCCGCGCGCTAAACAGAGGTAGTGTTTGCGACCTGGCCAGCCTGCAGTATACTGCGCCTGCCAGCCAATTTCTGTCTTCACTATCTGTCTCACTTTCTTTGCATGTCTCTTTTGGCTCCAGTTTTCGTTAACTTCCTTTGATTTTCTAGCTACCAGTGCTGCAGAAGCTCCCTGAGAAGCGTGAGTCAAAACAGGCAAAGCGTTGCTTAGAAGGAGTGTTGTTCGGAAGTATCGCTTGGGAGTGGTGCGCAGCACTGCCTCAAACATCAAAGGTGTCGCCTATCACTTTCGCCTTTTGTGTCAATCAGAGGTGCCAGTCGCCGCGTAGCATGGCAGTGTTGGTCAGAGACACGCCAGTCAGCAATAGTGCTTTGTCTTTCTTAGTATCGCTCTGAAGATCCTTCTTTGGAGTGTGACGCTGAGAACGTGGCGTTCAGAAGTGCCACTGAGTTGCGCAAGCTAACATGTGTCTTAGAAGCATCCCAGAACCAGCGTCCCAAGGCTAGTTTGTTCAGAGGCACGGCAAAAAAGGTTTTGTTCATCGGGTTGATCAATGTGTGTGTTTTCCGCATGTATTGTCGAAACCCAAACAACACATCTAGAATGTCTGGACGAATACATGAACCATCAAGAATAGCGGTTTAGAACGGTTCGCGGATTCTATGAGGTGTGATTTGGTTTCTGCTTGGTGGTTTCAATTTGAAGTTGTCTTGACTGGTAGATATTTTTTTCTTGGCTTCTTAAACAAGCAAGACACATGTTTTCTCTGAAGCTATATTCTTCCCAGGCAGACGTGGACTCAGCTCCGAAGACAAGTGCTGGACCGCGGGTGGCAGTGGTGGGAGATGGCGCCGTAGGCGCAAGGGCTGGGACCAACTGGCAATCCAGCCTGTAGGTAGCTGCCAACGTCCTGACGGCCGTGTGAAAACAAAGAAGGCGCCCAAGTTGCCCGTAGGCGAGCTTTTGCGGGTGGTTCAGGTTACTTGGGTTGTTCCAGCCATCCTACGCTCACTCAGTGGCGCTTGGCTATGTTGGACCTTGCCTCTTTGATAACCAACATTTGCTATATTTTCCCTTGATAGGTGCAAGGTTATCTCCAAGTGGTCTAGTCGGAGGTTTGCAGAGGGCTCAGGGCGGTCAGAGTTACCGTTACTCTTTTTCCCCGCTTTGTTGGGTGGGTTCGCCACTCAGAATGGTCAACTAAAAGGGTCCCCTTTCTCTAGCAGGTCGCCATTCCATTAAAAGGACATATCAACTTGGGAATCTCCGCAAAAAAGGCAATGCCTGCAGGGAATATTGAGTAGGTGGTAAGGAACACCGAACAGAAGCAAATCGCTTGGAGAGGTCGACTGTTTCCTAAATGGGATACTTTGGTTGTATAAAGCAAGCTGAAGCCCGTTGGCGGTTTCCCCTCTTTCGGGACGCGCCCAAAGACACCAGTTTTGTTTTCTGGTTTTGCGGCCTTTTTCCCACCGTTAGCCTAAACATGACCCCCAAAAAAAAAGATATAGAACGGGACCCTCCCAAAAAACACATCATCAGAGTTTCTTAAAATGGTGGACCCCCTGTTCCCTGTTGGGTGGTTTCGAGCAATCCCCATTTAGCCAAGTGCTATGCCGATCGCGCGGGTGTCTTGTCAAGGATAGATCCGACCCCATCCTGGCATCCCAGGTCTCCCTGAAGATTGCGCATAAGAAGGGCCCCTAATTTGAGACACACTCGGATGGCTATGGATTTTCAGGAATGCCCTCCCAAGTGGTTGGACATTCCTATGATGTCCAGCAGAAGGTCCCCGGCCAAAATTGCGGACATCCGTACATTCGTTGAGTCCGCAGGCCTGCTGCTGTTGCAAGCGCTGCGCTGGCGGCACTCGGCGCGGGTGCTGCTGCTGGGGGCGCGGAAGCAGCGGCTGCAGCGTGCCCGGGAGCTGGGGGCGGAGGCATCGAGGGATGGGCCGATGCGGAAAGAGGCGTGAGCAGTTCCGGTACCTTACTGTCCAAGTAACATTGCACCAAACCATGCCATGGTCTGCGGAAAGAGGTATAAATCCAATTTTTGGGCGCCAAATCTCAGTATTGACACGTGCCCCCATCCTTTCCTAAAAGGATGGGTCGTATGTGTCAAGACAGGGTTTAGTAGTCGAGGGGCATGCCTAGCAAATAATTGCTTTCATCCATACCCCCCACCCTACAACTTTTTTCATCTTCCATCTTCTACCCTTATTCGTTTTCATCATTTTTCTACATTCCTTTCTGTCCATCTCATCCGTTTTTTCTCATCAATTTTCCATTTTTTTCGCCATCCTTTCTCCTTCCTCGTCGCTTCATTCATTTCACCAACTACCCTTCAAAATCTCATTTCCTCAATCTCGCCTCATCCATTTCAAAAAAATATATTTTGCAAAATATATTGCAAAACATATGTGTCATCAAAAAACAATTCGAACTGTCTAAAAACGATTTGTCCATTTCTCGGACAAAAATTAGAACAGCAACAACATCACTCTCCTCCTTCGTTTCATCAGTTTCATCCTATATTTCAATAGGCGTGGTGTTCCTTGTAGGATTTTATCTTCAATATATAAAACACTATACTTACATTATAATTATAACATATAAGGGTATACATGTTATAATCATAGTATGGTTTTAATCATCGTCGTCGTGGGGTTCTGCTAATTTGAACTGTGGGCATTCTACAAACTTAGTGCTTCCCGCAAAAAGGGGTTCAACCCAAACCCCAATAGGGTTCAACCCAAACCCGAACAGGGTTCAACCCAAACCCCAACAGGGTTCAACCCAAACCCCAACAGGGTTCAACCCCAACAGGGTTCAACCCCAACAGGGTTCAACCCAAACCCCAACAAGGTTCAACCCCAACAGGGTTCAACCCCAACAGGGTTCAACCCCAACAGGGTTCAACCCAAACCCCAACAGGGTTCAACCCCAACAGGGTTCAACCCCAACAGGGTTCAACCCAAACCCCAAAGGGGTTCAACCCCAACTCCAACCTCAATATCAAGTTTCAATCCAACCCCAAACTCAAAATCCTTAATCCGTCAAACTCATCAAAATGTCCAATATCAAACCACTAGGTATTTTGTATAAATCTTCTTGCTTATGTTTTACATAATTTTCACCCCATTCTTCCTTGTTTCCATTTGGCAAACGTTGTGCAGTTTCAACATGTTTGTTATTCCTGATGTTGCCACAATCCTTATTACATAGTGGTTTTGGTTTCCAGTTTGTAATGTTATTCCATAGCCTAGTCCTCTTTCTATAATTAAATCCATGTTTACAGTAATCTACATCTTTAAAATCAAACTCATCCATAAACTCCTGATTTTTCAATAATCTGGTTTGGGGATTTTTGATTACAAAATATTTTGGATTAATATGTTTGATAATCTCAATAGTTTTTAAGACAATACTATTTGCATATTCGATATTCCTAATTCCCCTAGTTTTTGCTACACTATATTCAGTGCATGGGGGACTACTCCAAATAAAATCAAAATGGTTTCTGTCAAACTGTTTGTAATCCCACTCCAAAATATCAGTGTTGATATCAGCATTTTTCAAGTCTAATGATATTACATTAAATCCAAGCGACTTTGCTATGGTTCCCACGCTTTTTGTTCCGCTAAATAATTCTAATAAATTCATATTATTAGAATTACTTAGATACTAATTATTCAAATAATACATATACTCCATCATCATTTTTTGTAATTTTATGAAACTCTAATGTTTGTTGCTTTGGTTGTTTGATTTTATTACTATGCAACATTTCACAGTATTTCTTCTGTTTTGTTTCATAGCTGCCCTGCGGACGACCCAAGCCACGGCTTTCAAATATCTTTTCGATTTTCTCCTTCTCTTCGTTGCTTTGTTGTTCGCGTTCAACTGGTTTAAGCTTTTCATCAATGGATTTAATCATATCTTCTTTTTTTTTTTTAAACCAATTAATGTTATCTTCTTCATTAAATCATTAATAGTATAATTCTCATTTTCAGACATTACTATATATTTATTTAGATAATTATGTATTTAATTATATATTTATAAAGTGCAATTGTGTTAAACCTACTCTGTACATACTAATTTTTCATCATTGGTTTAACAGTTTCTTGCGTTTCATTTTCATTATTATCGGATGGTCTTTAGTTTTATCAATATTCATGTTCTTATCATTCTTACTTATTTTGAAACTTGTTGGAATACACGAACATTTACACTTTCCTTTCTTTTGTATTTCTAATTCATTTTTAAGTTCTAACATCTTTTTGCACATAGGACAAGCAACCTCAATTACTGCTGTTTCTTTAACAATTTCTCCGCTATCTTCATCTGTTGAAGAAACACTTAAACCTGTCTTATTCTTTTTCTTTCTTCCCTTTTATATTAATATTTACATTTTTATTTTTGATATATTGTATTCCTAACTTAATTATTTCTAATGAATCATAACAAGATTTCTTAATTTTATTGTCAGTTATTATTACCTGTTCTACATTCTCTACTTCATCTATTATATTAATATAATCTGAATAACTCCTATTCATATAAATAATAAGATGAACTAATTATTAAACTAATTATTTGATCTTATTATTTCTTGCATGATAGAATATTCGGAGGGCTCAGCACTGGGGTTTTCACTGCACACGCAAGCGAGACACAAACTAACTAGCTTCAATGCTGATTGATTGAAGCAATGGAAAGCCTGTTCCATTATGTTATTCACCACCACTCATAACATAAAGATGTTCCATTTAATATTGATTACAAGTTAATTTCTAAATATACTTTGCTAAATATCTTTAATATCAACTATGACCGATGTTCCAATAATACAACCAATAAACATAACTGAATATGAATTCAAACAATCTAAACATGAGCGAGCACGTGCCAAAATTACCATTTAGACGTATTATAGTTGCGAGTTCGACGGGAGGCAAAACAGTTTTAGTCCAGAATCTTATTTTAAATGTTTATAGAAATTCATGTGCAAGAATATTTATATTTTCACCCAGCGTCCATATCGACCCTACATTTACAGAAGTTAAAAAATACATCAGGGATGAATTGCACGTGGATGATGAAAAAGAACAAGTTTATTTTGACAATTATAATCCAAGTGATTTAGAAAATGTAATTGAAAGACAGAATAAAATAATTAATTGTATGAAGTCTAAAAAAAAAAAAAAACTACATTCAATATTGATCGTTATAGATGACCACGCAGACGATCCTAAATTTGTTAGATATAGTAAATTATTACACGGACTTTTTACAAGAGGTAGACACGATGCAGTAAGTGTGATTTGTTTAACACAAAAATATAATGTTTTAGCGCCAATCATTCGTTCAAATGCCAGTTCATTATATATTTTTAGGTTGAACAATTCCAGTGAGCTAATGAGTTTTATTGAAGAAAATAGCGCCATTGTTGACAAACAGCAATTATTAGATATGTATCATCAAGCCGTTAATGACGCACCTTATAGTTTCTTCTACGTGAATATGAATGCTAAAGACATTAACAAAATGTTTCATATCAGATTTGAACAGGCGTTTCAAATTACAAATGATGAATAAAGATATTCTAATTTAATATAATCTATTAATATGGTTATAAAACAGTGTAAATGCGGTGGATTTTGTCGTAAAGGTAATTACAATTTTCATACTAATTCTTGGATACATAAACTTTATAAGGTATTGAAAAGGAGGGCAACGGACGAGGAATTATTAAGATTTCAAAATACTTTTGTTGATGAAGAATATGTAATAGATGAAACAAATAGCACTGTTTCAACATCAACACCAAAAAGTGAAAGAAGTTGTATAAGGAGACTTTTTTTTTATTAAATATTATTAATGTGTTTCAATATTATTAATTTGTTTTAATATTATTGATTTGTTTTAGTATTATTAATTTAAAATAATGAATAGTTGCATAATTGAACAGGTAATTTATATATTAATTTGTCAGATTTTTCTTTTTCTAGTCTTTCTATTCGTTCCGCACATTCTTGAATAGATGTTATTATTAAAGTATCTGCTCTTGTTTTTTCATCTACTCTTAAAGTCTTAATGTCTTCCAAACTGTTATTTGCATCATTTTTACTTTGAAAAGCACCCATTATATATAATATTATTTAGATTTTAATTTTTCAACATTATCTTTTTGTTTTTCTTCTACGTCTTCTTCTTCGTCTTCGGTTGGTGCTGGTATTTCTGTTGGACTTTCAGTTGAAGAACTATTAACTGTAATAGGTGGAGAACTATGAACACTAATAGCTTCATTTGATGAATTGCTACTGCTACCTTGTGCATTTCCTGCTGTTATCTGATTAACTAAATCTGCGATATGTATTGTTGTTGCAATTGCGCTATGTGATAAGTTTAATATTATATCTGCTACTGTAGCGCCGTTATGTAGCAATATTTCTATCATTTTTGTCAGTTTGAATTGTTTTTCTTCTTCGTCGCTGTCCTCCTCCTCTGGTGGTTTCTTTGGCGGTGGTTCTGGCGGTTTGTTGTTGTCAAGCATTTTAGTAAAGGCTGACACCATTGCATCGCGTTGGTTTTTCAGTGTTTGTGTTGCTTGTGTCTTGTTGGCTCATTTCTCTTGTATGTGTTGTGCCAAAAGTTTTTAAGCATTATTTTAAACATATTGTCCTGGTTTTCCTTTACGTTAAACGCTTCAAATGTCATATTTAATTGCTGATTTGCATCATTGTATAACTTTTCTTGAGTCTCTCTGGTTGCTGTAGCAATAGTATCTGTGTTGGTTGCAATGTCAATAGATTCTCTCGGTATGCCCTTTTTCATCAACTTCGGCGGTTGTATTGTTGTTGGTGTGTTTGGTTTTGTTAGGTTATGTATTGAAAAACTGTCGTCATCATATTTATCATTGAATTTCTGCTTCTTTTTTTTCAGTATGTTTTTAGTTCATATTATCATTAAATATACTTGTATTATTATTATTAACTTTCCCCGCTTCCTGCTGCTCGACTTGGAGGTTTTGCCATCTTTTGGTAGTTGCTCCTATTACTTGTTGGGGTTTGGCGATATATTTGTAATAAACTAAGTCGCCATACATTTGGGCGATTTGGTCTGTTATTGGTGTCTTTGTATCGCCTTTTGCATTCTTATGAAGTCTTGCTAGATGTGAAAATTCTTCAAACTCCGATGCCTTAATTAGTTGTATAATATATAAATCATTTACTACCTTGCTCATTTCAGTCAAATGATTGGCAACAATTCGTGGTTGTCTGTCCCTTACTGAATACAATATTTCAAATGCTTGTTGTTTAAACTCCGGCTGAATGTCTGGGTGTAGTTCATCAATTCTTGATGTAATTAATTTTTCTTTTTCACTTAATTGCGATTCTCTTGCTGTCATCATTTCCTCATCTGGTATTAATTCTGGGCTGTCTGGTGTATCAGTTGAAGGTGTCCTGCCTAACATTAAGCGATTGAATATTGACGATGCGCCTTGTGTAATAAAGTTTCTATGTTGTTCTTGTGTTTCTTGCTGTCTTTGTGTTGCTTGTTGTGCTCGTTGTTGCAATTCTGTTTGCACCTGTGCTATTGTTGGTTCTTCTGCTTGTGTCGGTTGGATATCATCTGTTGTTGTTGCCGGTTCTGTGTTTCTTCTATGAAGCGCATATGTGTGTCCGTTTCTGTGTGCTTCTTGTCTCGTCATTGCCTCTCTCATCTGCCTATCTAATATTCTAATTTCTTGGTCTTTCAATAATTCTAAATGGTCGCTTCCATCAAAAAAACTGCCCTGAGGACTTGCTTTAAAAACAGTTTAAAAAATGTAGCATCTCTGTTAGGTAGTTTTCCTGTTATTAAATCATTTTCGCCTATTAAGTTGGCGATTTCTTCATACGTAGGTCGTCTCTTGAGTCCAAATTTTGCATATGGGTTTATTGATTCTAAACTTGCTGTAGTTGCCATATTTATGAAAATAATAGTTAGATTATTAATATCATTATATTAAACTTTGAGTAAATGTTAATTTTTCCAGCTCCTTAATCCGTTTTTCACGAAAGCTAGCTTTAGCTAGCTGAAGTTTCTCCTTGCGTAAGCAAGGTAAGGGGCTCAAATGCCGAAAGATTGATTTTTTCAATTATTTGAGCCGAAAAGATTGAAACACATCAATTATTTAGACCCCCCCCCCCTCCCCCCCCCCCGGGTCTCAGGCTCGATTCCTCCCTGGTCCATCCCCCCCCCCCGGGCAGTGGCTCAGTGTTCAGCAGTCTCGGTTTGCCCGTTTTGGACTTGGTGCTACGAACTTTTACATGTTCCACCGATTCAGCTTGTTCATTTGAGACCTCAGTCTTCTCGGTAAACCACCTCGCAAGAATCTTTGCACACGCTGCATGCAGAACCCAGAGGTGCTTTAAGACAGCTTCTGACGCCTCTCGTTGCTTTCATTTTTCAAGGTTTGCCACGCCACCATGTGCGTTTGCGTGTCGCATCGTACGAATCTTGCCGGGCCTCTCGTTGTACACAAGCTACCTATGAATCCACTCTGTCACCGACCCATCTCATGCAACAACTGCTAGCTTTCGTTCACCCGCTCCTCAAGTCTAAATGCTCCTTGTTGAATGTGGTAGATTTGGGCGGTGCAGTTCCATTGTTATTCTATCCAATTCATTTTGATCATTTGCTCTGGCGTGTCCTTCTTGTATATGTTTTCTAAATGCCACTGATGCTTCTTGTGAGTTTCTTAATTTCATTTGTTCGTGTAGGTGTTTTAGATATTCTGTATCTTGTTGGTCAAATGGACTATATTTAATTTGTGAGGATTGTAAAAATACTTTACCTTTATTTTTAAAATTATTTCGTTTATGAAATGTATGCATTTATATATGTATCATATATTTCAATTTTAATCATACAAAACGGAGCCACGTTCGCGTAATTCCAGAACAGACTCCGAAATCATATGCGCAAATATTTCGCGCACATCTTCATCTGTTGTGAATGACTTGTTTGACCCTTTCAATTAAACAAAACGAGTAAGCCTCCTTGTTTTGTGTTCTGGCCTGTAAAATGAGTCTGATTCATTCGCTCGAAAGATACACCAATAACAAATTTATCTTCTCTAAACCGCTTATATGAAATACTAAAGGCATCTTGGTCAGGGTTCAAATAACTTAATGCTCGTTTTAAATAATATGCGGTTTCTGCCATTGATTGACATTCAAACTCTGGATATTTCTTATTATTAATTTGTAATTGCCAAGTCAAATCTAATTCAGGATTTTGAAGCCCTTTTCCTTGGTATGCTGCGCGATTATCTCCGTCTGCATCTGGACCATCAAAGATACGCGAGTTAATCATAGGATTGTAAAAATAATTCCATCGCTTGTACATGTAGTTGTCTTGTCTGTAATAATTAGTATTTTGTGGGTCAGTTCCGGCTCTTGGAGGGCGATATAGTGTAATGAAACAACCATTCAGTTTAGAAGCATATTTAACAATGTTCATATTAATTTCAGTTCCTGCCGCGTTGAATGATTTTAAAACTTTGACCCTCTAACAAATGCTTTACTATATTATTGTTGACGGTATTGTCCAAGGCTATGACATCGGCTCGAATGATTACGTTATTCAATTCCCACTCTGTTGAAGTATCGCCGGTTGTAAAGTAATATCCATATTTGTCAGTGTAGGTGTTGTTGATTAAAGTTTCATCTGGATTACGAGTAGAAACGGGTGTAATTACTGGTGCGTGCTCATCCGGTACAATTGTAAACTCTACTTCAAGTGGTGCATAACCAAGCGGTAAACAATAATTGCTTTCTAACAAACCGCAACAAGGTTTATGTCCTAATCTCATATAACCAGTATTGCCACCAGGAATTCCCGCAACTGAATGGCGTGTGTATCTTGAAGTTAGATCGCCCCAATTATTATGATCTCCTACAGTGACTGTCACGGCATCTGGTGCTGTTCCAGCGGTTCCTCGATCATTAGTAGCATCAATACATTCTGCTAATCCAGTAGCATAAGTATGTCGCCAGTCATCATCCCAACGAGGATTAGCACTGCCTTCTAAATCGTCCATATCTCTGGCATCTTGACTTTTGAAGGAGTTATGCAGTTCACAATGTCTATTGTATTCAATAATATCTTGAACTTGCTGACCTTCAACAGTGCATCTATAGCGAGTGAAGAATCTTGATAAACTACCTAACGGCCGTAAAAAAATGACTTCTTGTATTGTCCTTGTTTGAAGATTAGCAAACAAACGAACACTTGATAGATCTAAAACTGTATTATCTTCGCCTGTAATATGAAATCTAATTTGTTTATTACCTGCTTTCGGGTTATAGACATTCGACCCCGATGGAATTAACTTGTCGACTGTCTGTGATGTATTGTGCTGTTTCAGGGAGTCCAAAATTTAATGAGTTAATCAGTGTAGGTTCACTTTCTGCAACTATATTACCCATTACTTATATATGATAAACTTAGATTCTATTTTTTATTTATATTTTTCTTATGTGGACGCATTATAGTATAATTATTTGAAGTTGTATTTTTTTTATAGTATTTATTAGATAATTATTTTTTGTATCAACTATATCTTTTAAAGTATCATAGTCTAAATTCTTATATTGCTTATCGTACTTTGTAGGTTCTTTTGTCAGTTTCTTCTCTAATGGAATTTTGTTTTGTGTGTCTTTGTTTCTTTACATTATTATTAATATTATTGAGATTTTGTTTGCTCATTTATTCGCTGTTCGCAATAATATAAGTCATCTCTGTATTTATACAAATAACTCAAATCATCTTCATCTAATGGAATTTTCTTTTCTTCTTGTTCTTTAACAAGTCGGTATAACCAACTCTACTATAATCTGTATAATGCATTTTGTTATTTTCTGGATGTAATTTTAAGTAATCATTTTCATAATTAATAATTTCACTATACATACCTATCATAAGTCCTTTAACATTGCCTTTTCTGTAGTATAAATGATTCAAATCGTTGCTTTCGTGCTCTTCCTTATCTTTGTTTAACACTTCCTTGCCACAATTACATTCATATTTACTATTTGATATGTTGTATTCTTTCTCTTTCTCTCGCTCTATCATTTTCTCATAAGCATATTCAATATCGTTGTTCCATTTCTCAGCATCAATGCTCATATATAAGTTATATATATATATATATATATATATTTTTCTGGTGTTGAATTAGGGTTGAATCGCGAAGCATTTAACCCGAATTATCATTCGAGTTAAACCCATTAAAAATGTTCGTAATAAAATTAATTTCAATCATACCTTACCCTGTCCAATTATTAAAACTGTGTTTATCTAAAAAGTTATTGCTTTCTATTTCTCCAGTTATCGCGGCGTCATCAAACACTGCTATTGGGTCTCCACGATTTCTAAATCGTAAGTATCGCGGGTTTTTCTGTTGATTACTTCCTGATACAAAAGGTGATGAATAAGCAGTAGTAGCATATTTGTCTCCGTGTCTGTTGTTGATTTCTTGAACAACTGATGAACCAAGACTCTGTCCAACGAGTCTGTTAACATCCGGATTTTTACTTAATTCTTCCATTGCGTCTTTATATCTTTCGCTTAATTGAACATTATGAGTAGGAATAAAAAACAAATCTGCAAGGACATCATTGACTTTGTGATTTTCCACCGTTTTAGCACCAGTGCCACCAATATATAACGTGTTGCCTATTCTTGTTATTCCATTCACATTTGAATACGCTGCGTCTAAACCCCATCGATTTGATTCTTATTTTGAACATCGATTTCTTCAGCATAGCGTGTTTTATGTTTCATTATTTGCTTATCAAAATGTTTATTGAAGCCTCCTATTTTGTCTTCCACTGTCTTTTTATGGTAAAAACATTTTCTATTAAATCCTTACCTGCTGTATATGCTTTATCACTTGCTACACCTGCCATCATTTGTGTAGGCGTCCTGCCTTCAATAGCACCTAATAATAATTGTCTTCCTATCATATAATAATAATTATATTATATTTCCTATTGTATATTATATTTATGAGTGACAGATTAACATCTAAAAACATCTATGTTGATAGTGCTTACAGAATATCAGAAAGCAATTCTACCAGCGATTTTATTATAGAACTTGACCAAAACTTTGAAATTCCACCCAGAACAACAATGTTCGTGACAGAGTGTTCATTCAGCGCTCCGTTTTATACAGCAGAGAAGGGTTTTTATGAAAGATTCTATATTATGCCATATAGTAGTTCCAATGTTTTATTAAGAAGCACTGCCGTTGATGTATCCGGTGAAATTTATTATGCCAATTACAATCAGAATTAAACGCTGCATTTAGTGATATTGCACCTGACTTATTCTTAACAGTATATGGACAAAGCGAACGCAAAATGGAACTTAAATTAAACGATCCTATAAATTACAGAAATAAATTGTCTAACAATACAATGTTACCCTAATAAACATAACAAAACATATATTACAAAAACAAAATACCTACAGATGAAGAACTAGAAACTTATGTAAATGACAAATGGGACAGAGGACAGTTTGAATATGACAGCCTGAGACCAAAGTCTATTAATTCTGAATTAAGTAATTATATTGCCTACGAACCTGCGACATCTTGGTTAAAGGATATTTTAATTTA
>CAUJNA010001446.1:0-25000 GCA_963377175.1 Effrenium voratum
CCTCGGGGGGGTCATTTTAACGCATTTAACGCGCTTTAATTTTGGCCTGCGCTCCTATCGAAAAGCCATTCTTCAGCCCAGGAAATGTTGTTGTCTTCGTTTTTGCTTTGGCTGGCATCGAATCAGTGTTGCAGTGGGAAACTTGTCTGGAAAGTGGTTTAGTGTCAAGCCTGGCTGTCTTCATGGGGAAAAGTACAAAGTCTGGTTTGCCAATCTTGCGGTTTTGCATGATCAACAAATACTCATATCTCATTCTTTGCTCTGAACACAGGCAGGGAGAGGGCACCTGACCTACCAGTGGATCCCTCAACCTGAGGCCTTTATATTCAGGCCTTGGCCTTCTCTGAGCTATCTAATTCCGAGACCTTATTTTTCAAGGTCTTGTCTAGAGGTGCCTCCCAGCGCAGGTCTCGAACAGAAAGCCTTCATATATGAGGTCTTGGGGCTCCTAGGGAAAGGCCTCGAGCCAAAAACGGATGATATTTTTTTCGAGCCGAGTCGAAAAAAGAAAAAAGAGACAAACAAAACGCGGGAAAAGATGGAGTGGAGTCGATTTTTGTTTGGGTCGAAACGGGTCAGAAAAAAGGTGATATTGTTCGAGTCAAATCGAAACCAAAAAAACAAGTGGAAACACAAAACAACGGGACGACACGTGGCGGCAAACACCTCTAAGGGACGGTTTTCGAGTCGAGTCGAGTCGAACATGTTCGAGTCGAAACGGGCGAGAAACAACAAACTGACTCGATGTTCGAGTCGAGCCGAAACTCGATTTCGGTTGGGGTGCCCAAATGACCCAGAAATGAAAGTTAAACCGTTTGGGGAGACAAACAGTTCTGCCAAAAAGTTTTGTAGCTGAAAGGTCAGCTCCAGCCGATTCACTTGCAATGATTCTAACAGCCTCTAGGATACCCTCCGATCCACTAGCATGGAACTTGGAAGTTGACAGAGGGCCGCTAAAATTGCCCCTCTGGTGGGTGCCATGTTAGTGGACAGGAGGGTACCACTTTTGGGCTCGGTCAAACAAACGGAAACCACCCGTTTGGATTGTAGCCATCAGCACTCATGACTCATGACCATTTTGAGGCTCCGTGTGGCTCTCGAAGTCAATGCAACCGAGGGACTCTTCGGGAGCCTCAGCCATCTCCTCGTTTTCGGCCTCCTAGAGAGCGCAACAAAAACGGGAGTCACGAATTGAGAGATGAACTGCCCAGGGAACAAAACAAATGGCACTCTGGTGGATCTATTTTCGAGGTCACCAAGGGCTTGCCACCTGATGCAAAAGCCAAAAAACACGGATCGAAGGGTTACCGACTATAAGAGTTTGCAACTGGGACACTGGTAGTTGATCCTAAAGCGAAATCCCTGTACGAAAAAGCAGGCATTCCGTATCAAATCTGTTTTGGCATCTTTCGGAGGGAAGAGAATCGAATTCAGCTCACGTCCTCGTGATCCTGCTTTACCATCTCCTCATCGCTCTTGTCTAAGCCCAGGTCTTCCTGCGCTTCGACAGTTTTTGCAGCCCCGTTCGATTCTAGCATTTCGCCCATGACTCGGAATGTACCTGATGCCCAATTCGATCGAGTGGATTGGCAAAAAAAAACAAGTTGCCCAAAGGACTCAGGAATCAAAGGTTCACCTTTTGGGGCCATGACTTAAAATGGGAACCCAAACAGGGTCAAAAGGTGTTCTTTGGACAAGCAAGCAACAAGTGACATAAGTTATAATAAACCAAAGGGAGTTCATACCAATGTCTTCGATTGGCGACGACTAAATTCCAAGGATATCACACGAAATGGACTTCCATTTCAAAACCCACAAGCGCCCATTCTGGATTTACGCTAAACTTTATGGTTGCTTGTGTTTTCTGGACAATGTATTTCCAGTAGTGAAAGATTCCGTAGGGAACAAATATTCATATAAGCAAATGAATATGTCGCTTCGGCCATCCTCGTCACTGCAGGGCGCTTCCGCCTGGCGATGCCTTCTCCCCACTCCCCAGTCGAATCGTCGAATCGGAGGCCTGGAAGGACCACTCCTGCGGCTCCACTGGTGCTGCCAAGTCCATCTCCTCCTGACCCCCAACACCCAAGACCCGGGTAATTATGATGCCAAGCCTCTACTGACAAAGGGGGAGTGTTTGCCCTGAAAAACAAGGGTTGTCCTTGAAAACACCCCGGCAAGGGGGGGGGGGGCGGGTGCCCATTCCCCAAAGAACGACTAAAGTCCCGAAGTGGAACGCAGGGAGTGAGAAAAGGAACTCCATCCTTTTGCTCTGCCTATGACACATGCCCACATGTTTGGGCCAAGACCTTCTTTCCCAGCTGAAGCGTGGCTCTGGGCCGTTTGGGCTGTTCCGGGGTTGGGGATACCTGGGTAACATGTTGACCTCAAAACCTAAGGGCACGTCTGGGAACTGCCAGGTTGTTCACACCAACTCTGAAAAGCCAGCCCTGCTCCTCCGGCACTGCGGCGAACAAAAACTCCGCCGCCACCTGCGCGCGTGAGACACACGCGCGGCCAATGGGCAGTTGGAAGCACAATGCGTCTCCAAATGTGGTACAGTTTCCTTCTGTCTGGTAAAGTTCTCGAAAGGGGCGAGTTGGCTCCTTCCAGGTGTGGTTCTCAATGAATCCTGCACCAAGAGTTGCTGAAAACTTCGGAGCGCTCAAAGGAATCAGATATCTTCCGCCCAAAAGAATCCCCAAAAAAGGACGAGCGCCCGGAATTCTTCAGAGTAACCTCTGTTCTCAAGGCGTGTTCAAAAAAAAAAAGAACCCGCTGGGGGTGGACGACATCCGTCCGCACCTAAGAAACTTTGGAATGACTCGATGCCCCTGTAAATACCAACCCACAAGGTCGTTTCAATTTGGGTATGGGTCAAATTAAAGCACCAGGGGACTGCAGGTTTTAGTCATTGGTTCCATTTACTGGGGTTCCAAAATGGATACCCATTTTTGACTCACAGCCAAGTAAGGACTTCCAAGTGGCGAAGGTGGCAACAACCTTTTCAACTGGTGCTTCCCATTCGGAGGCATCCAAGGTCCCCCATGATTTGTGTGGACGCTTGTGGCCCTTTCAAGACTCTGGTCTTAACGCCCCCTTGTCAGCTTCCAGCCATGGGAGGGAGTGTTCAAAGTTAGCCCCATCTCCCTGTCGGCAAAAGGAAGCGTCTGTGCCTCGTTTGTTAGCCCCATCTCCCTTGGGGAAAAAAGAAGTGTCTTGCCTCTTTTTTTTGGGGTTTGAAACTTTGAATGAGCATTCTAGTGTTGTGTTTTGTCATCGTGTTGTTCATGCAGCCGTTTTCTGAGGGTGTCTAATTGTTTCGAAAAGATTCCCTGGCAAAAAAAAAGCCAAGTTGCCCCTAGAAGCTTCAGTCTGTTTGCCTTAAGGATTGAAGGGCTTTACTCCTCAGATTCAAACTTACCTCTTTAGCCACAGAAAATCCGCGGCCTGCTGTTGTTGCTGGTGCCACCATTCCTCCTCAGGCAAGGGCAGAAGGCGCATCTAAGTGGGAATTTTGAGGGCCCCTGGATATACAAATACAAATGCCCTGTCATGACCACTCCAATGCATACCACCGGACCTTCCAATCGAGAACTCCGACCCCTCAGCGGCCCTTGAGAAGAACCAGCTTTGAGGGCCCAAAAAACCATCGAGACCCTTAGGGTATATAAGTAAATATGCCGCCTGTACATGAATATTTTTTCTCTTGCTGAGCGGGTCGGCAATTTGCTTGCACTAGTGCTTCCCACGTGTAAAGTTCATGGAACTCGGGGAGTGAGTTGTCCAGCTCCCCGCCAAGGGAAACCGATGAAATTCGAGGGCTGGGATGCGAAAAACTGCGCATCCTGTGCATCAATTTTTCGGTGGCGTTGTTTCGGGCCTTAGGGTTTAGGGTCCGGCCAGAAGAGAATACATTCGAAATCCACCTGCTTTATACCAGAAATCCCTTTTGATCAACGATGAGTAATACTCTTCCGGCTAGTCCCCATGTATCCTTTACGGGACCATGCATAGACTTTTAAGGGTTCCCAACACCTAGGCGGATCTAAAGAGCTGGCCCCACCTTAACGTGCGTTGAACTTCAAACGGGAGGCAAACTCAACCAACGCAAGAAAAATGAACAACCTTGGATGCATCAAATTGATCTGGGCCTGCGATCAAAGCTTGATGTTTGACAGCGATCATGTGCACAACAAACCGCTTGATGGATCTTCACTGGCGTCTGCTGCAATGGGCGAGACGCCTGATTACCTTGCTCACTGAGCCCAAACCCCTGAACATGACAGCTTGCCCATATTTTTTAGAAGTTTCTATACGTATTTCTGACTTCTTTCAGTTTAGCATTCATCAAGCATTGACATTGTTTGGCAATCGCGCAGCTGCAGTTGTTCAATATATTTTGGTGCAACCTCTCCTGCAGCGCATCTTCCGTCTCTGGGTGGCTGATGGGCTCCTGCCGACACGGAAACCTCCAATTGCTGAAGTCGTCCCCAGATAGGAGTGAGAAGCATGTTTTCCAGTAGTGAAGCCCCTTGAACACCAGAAGCTATCAAAACCTAATGTTGCCCCCATATTATTCAACCCCAGTTTACTAATAGGGGGTGTCCATGAGTTTAATGGGGAATCATCACGAGAATCACGAGGGCCCGCACCCCCCTATTAATAAACTGGGGTTGACTAATCTGGATTTGTTCATTTCAGAAAATGCAAGAAAATGTCCCCCCCCCCCCGTTCAAAAGGCCGCCAGCTTGGCCAAAATCACCAATCGCTGCCCTGGCCTTCATGTTCCAAAAGATCGGAGAGCGGTATCCTGTTTTCGCGCTTCCAATCGAGCGGGTGGGCCAAAACACGTCCACAAATTGACTCAAGTCCAGGAACTCAGGGAGTGAGAAAACAAAACACCAAGGAACCCCAAAAGCGCCCAAAAGTGGGAAACCATGCGGTCTGGGCGGTCTGGGCGGTCTGCCTTGTTTTGTTTGATACCTTTGAAACTGGGCGCTTCGTCTGCCCTCGCCCGGGACAAAGCCGCCTCCGTCGCCTCCGGCGCCAGCCGCGCCCATTTCCGGCGCGGCGGCGGCACCACGCCTCGGTTGCTTTCTGCTCCCCTACTAAGAGTCTAACTTTTAGTGGTTCAATGGAAAACCCATGAGTTGGCAAAAAGTTAAAGTCCTAACATCCCTTGGCAACATGCGACAAAGACGCGCGGCGCCGGGCGCTTGCGCTCGAACTTCACGGGGAGCTCGGCGCCGGCGTCCGCGTCGACAAACGCCGCGTCGACGGACGCCGCCGCGCTCGTGGCGGCCTGCGGGTTTATGGGAAGGGAAGCGTGCGAGTGTCCTCTGTGAGAATGTGGATCCCAAATTATTCAACCTCACCTGGAGCGCCAGCTGCTGCTTTTTTCCATGCACTTTACCCCAAAACCAGCAAGAGTGACTGAACAAAGAAGCAACTTGGCTATCTAAGAAGGTTATTAAATAGGGAGGATTGTCTTGGTGAAATGTGGGGATTCATCACTTTTGCAGGGCAACACGCCCATATTTGTAAACTGGGGTTTATTAATCCGGGGTCAACGTTTATGAGCCAATCGAGTTTAATCAATCCAGCGGAATTGTCTTTCCGCCCTTAGTTGAGCATTCCCGAACCCACCCATTAGGGGCCAGGTGAGAAGTTGCACAAGTTACGTTATTGCAGTCTTGCCCCCCAAGCTTGCCAATGGTGCTTTTCTAAATGAGTTTTAACAGGCTGTCTATTAGCGAGCTTCCCCCTCATTGGCGGCTTTGGGCTGGTTTCCATTTGCCTTCTTCAAGAACGGGTGCAAACCCCCAAGCCACGAATCCAAAGCACCAACTAGAGTTAGGCCAAACACGTCAAAATGTGTGTGAAATTTAACTATAGAGACCTTTTGGTGGACATCATTTACATTGGTATTCAGGTCCATCAGTAAGGTTCGAGAGGTTTCCTTCAAAATTACAACCAGCGGACCCATTTATCCATATAGTAGGTAGTGACTGGGATCGAAGCTGGGATCGTAACTAGGTAACCTTGCCAGCCGGGGGAGGAACAAACAAAACGAAACAAAACATGAAGAATAGCTGGTGGGCTACCTCGGTTGCTTTCTGCTCCCCCGCGAAAAGTTTCACTTTCAGTGGCTTAATGGTAAACCGAGTAGTTGGCAAAAAGTTAAAAGTCCTAACATCCAAGCAAAATGCACCAAATCTACCATGGGGCTTGCAAACTGAGATCCTTTGAATACAGAAAGAAGCATCTAGCCTCGCCTTGGGCGTGGCCACGCGCAAAGACTCCTCCGCCCAGAGTCGGGCCTCGCTGGGCACGGTGGGCGAAGCCCCCCGAACCAAGGGCGTGTCTCCAAATCCGAATGAACCCGCCCAATTTGAGTGGTTTCCGCTTGGTGGCCAAACTAACACCAACAAGAAGGGTGACAATTCAAGAAAACGTGCGGATCCTTTCAGTGCAGATATGCTACAGCGATATTAATCCTCACAGGCATTAGTGATGCAAAAGATGCATTAGCTGAGATTTGAGTCGATTCCCCTGTAATTTCTAACCAATGGTTTCGCATGGTTTCCAGGTGCGAAATGGTTTTCGTCCACAGTACCACACCTATTGGCCGAAAATATGGAGAGGGTTTTGGGGGGTATGCTCACTTGCCCGGCTTGGACCTGGAAATGCAAGGTGATCACCAGTTGGGGTTTCTCGACTACTCTCATTTGCCTCTTCGCCCCCTGGAAAAAAGAGAAACAATCCAGTAGTGAATTCGATTCCCGTTAAAACCAAGAGGGAAATATACAAACATATTCATCAGCAAATGGAACACTGTGGGCCAAATTGCCGAAACCAAACAGCAGATCCGGTCGCCGGTCGACTCGCTTTGGGCCGAGCTGAGACGACCTAAAGTCTTGGCCTCCCACGTCTTTGGAGCCGCGAGTTGGCGGCTGGCCCTTTTCCCATTCGTTGGCTTTCTCGTCGCCAAACAAAAAATAATAATAATGTCCAACCCTGAGGGTCTCGATGGCTTTTTGCTGCCCTCAAAACTGGTTGAGGAATTGGTCGGGTTTCTCTATTGGGTCCGGGGGTGTGCATTGGAGGGGCGATCCTTAGGGAAGGGTGATTCCCCTGCAAACCAGGGGGGAACTAACATTTCCCCCCACCCACCTTTCCCCCAGCCACGAAACCTGGGAGCCTCCCCAAATTTTTTGCTTCCCGCCTTTTCCTTCGCCCGGAAGGCCGCAGGCACACGAGCCTCACCGAGGTTTGGGCTCCAAAGTCTGAAAACTGTCACGTGACTCAAAGCCCAAAGTAGCCTTGGTCTTCCCTTGGGGCCCGCAAAAATAGGGTCCTTCTTGATTTTGCTCTTGGTTGAAAAAAACATCAGCCAAAGGCCTGCTTTTTCAGGATCCTGGAATATTAAGGTAGTTTCTGCCCAAAGTATCTGACTACAATTGTCAAAGCCCAACGTGACTCGACGTGTCAGAACGCAAATGGAAGCTAGGCCAAGCCGGACGCCCCGCCCCAGCCTTCTCCTTCCCCCGGAAGGCTGCCGGCACCTTGGCGTCGCCATCCTTCGCCGGAGGCTTTGCTTTCGGTGAAGCTGACGTCACGAGCTTCGGCCTAGGCTTGGGCTCAGGCGCTTTCAGCAAAGTTGTCCCACCCTAAGGGTCACCCCTCCAATGCATATTTCCGGACCCTCTAATGGAGTTTCCTCTCGGGGCAAGCAGGTGATTTGGAGACGAATCGCAGCAGACTCGGGGGACTGAAATGATTTTTTCCAGCCAAAATCAGCCATCTCCAACCCGGCCGTAAGAACTTGCTTTGATGGCCCTCCTTGGCACCGTGGAGGTCCATGAACGAGCTATGGCTGCAGCAAAACATGGTGGCGATGCTGATGATGTCCATTAAGCCCCCTGGAACAAATGCAGTAGTGATAGATGAGCTTGAAAACCGAAAAGGGGAACTAAGACATATTCGGGAGAAAATTGTAGATTAGAACAATGCGTCTCAAATTGCCGTTCCAACAACATGTGAGATCCTCTTTTAGCGAAATCCTCAAGAGTGAAGGCTCAGCCAATTCCAATCGGAAACAACCGAATACCAAGAAACAACTGAATCGCAAGCTTCGCCCCCGCAATGCGGTGTTTTGTGTCGGGTGGCCGTATTTGGCGCACGCCCAGTACGCAGTACGTTTAAACAACATGTTGACAACATATGGCCTTTCTTTTTGCGGCCAGCCCGTATGGACAGAAAGTCTCCACGACCCTGCCAAAAATAAATGGGGGTCATTACCCAAAACCAAGGGGCCATGCCCCCTTTTTCTTGGGGTCATGAAGACCCTAGGCAGGTGGAAAGTGATTCGGAGAACCCTTTCAACATGGGGTGTCATTCCATGCCATTCCTCAAAATTCAGTATCCCCAAGTGGAAACCATTGTTGGAACCCTTGTTTGTTGTTCTTACAGAGAATCATCATTCCAGGCTTTCTTAGGTGCAAGATTTGGTGCTATGTCGTCCATTCACGTAATGGAAGCTGTCTTCATGCACCGAACAGGGCTCCTTCTCACCCTTTCAACATGGGGGGTCATCCCCAAAATTCAGGGCTTACCCCCAAAAACCTATGGGGTCAGAAGCCCTTTTAAACATGGGTCCATTACCCAGAATTCAGGGCCGGAGACTCTAGGTAGCCCCCCTCACCCCCCGACTTTCCACCAACCGGGGCCCCGACACGGGCGGCTGTTGTGGCAGCTCCGGGCTCGGCTTCTCCTGAACCTTCGGCTCCGTTTCCGGCGAGACGGGGTTTGCGTCCAGCTCCGGCGTGGAGGGCTGGGCAAGCAGGACCTCGCCAGCCAAGCGATGCCAGGAATCCCCTTTTCTTACTAGTGCGATAGGCAGGGAATGAGGGAATGACCCCGAAAAAGACACTCGTTTGTGGTGTCCTTTTAAGGGACTCCCCAGGTTCATTCCCACATTCCCTCCTAAGTAAGCACCAGCCACATTTGAAAAGCTTCCCTTAGCTCCAGGTACCCTGTTGTAATACCCATGTCCGATCGAGTGTTGGAGACAACGATATAAGGTATCTAAGACCAAGGCGTACGATGAAAAAAACACCCGGAAGGTCCTCCATTTACCTGTGTAGCAGGGAATCGGCGGACTGTAAAAACAGACAAAGCATAGCTAGTTACCTACGGGTCAACTGGCGACCTTATAAAGGTATGTAAGCATAGGTATTTTGGTAAAATAGATGGCATTGGTAAATGGGGCATATATACCAATCTAAACCAGTGCCATCTATTTCCAGCCAAGCCAACCTAGAAAGGACACCTACCGTGCGTGGCCGAAATCCTGCGACGCTTGGAAATCCCGGTTGAAACCATTGCTGGCATTTGCAGAGAGATCGAATCATTCCAGGGTTTCTGAACGGCGCTGCGAAATGGCGTCTGGTATATTCCTAGAAAACCCATGTTTGACCCAGTGGAACCCATCAACCCCTCTAAAACCCAGTGGGATCTATCCAGTTCCGGCCTGAAACGACCTAGTTAACCACGCCTATCGGCACCTATGGATGCACCCAGGCGCCAAGTGCGGCGCATTGCTGGGTCGGCTCTTGGGCGAGGCCGGGGCCGCCGGCGCTTCGGGCCGGGCCGAGGGTCGCACCAGGCAGCTGGGCCGCGCTCTGGGCACCTCGTGGTATGGGGCAGTTACAGGTATTCCTACAGTGGATGGACGAAATCCGAATCCGTGACCACAAAAGGAAAGCATGGTAACCATGGTTGGAAGCATAACGTTTGTTGGCATGAACAGGGGAATTCATCATTTCGGGGTTTCTGAACAGTGGTGCGAAATGAATCTCGTCCATCCACAGTATGGGGAGTGAGGGCCCCTGCAAACTTAGATGGGCAGGGGCACCTCACGCAAGTGGGCAAAAAGCCATGGTCGTAAGACTCCCACGCGCTGGTCGTTTCCCACTTACTAACTACCCTGCCCCTTGACCGGGTTTTGGAGGGATGCTTGTCTCACTTCCGATCGAGATATGGAGTCCAGGGCCGTGAGCTGTATACCGTATGTCCACAACCCACCCCCATCCCCAGGTCAAGCGCATTTTCGGGTATGGCTTTCGGAGGGACTCAAGCCGAAGCTGAGATTTGCCTCAGAAGTCGAAACTTTCTGTTTACCATTCAGAAAGCTTAAAGGCCAGAAGCTCAGAGCAGGGGACTGGGGGGACCCATCCATCATTCTCTTTCTGCTTCCCACATCCTGCTTCTTCGCAAACAAAGGGAGCGAGAGGATGTGGAGGAAGGATGTGACAAAGAACAGAGATGAGGCGGCCAGCCAAGAAGAGACACATGGCTTCTGGTTATAGGCGGTTCTGTGAAATCCTGGACCAGAAGTTTACCCTCATCCCTTTCCTACGTCCGGGCTAGCGGTGAACCTTTCCTTTTCCTTTCGTACACCATCAATCTCAGAGATGAACCGCTATGACAGAAAGAGTCTTTTCGTTTCCTCATTCCTCCTCCATCTCTTCATGCCTTGATGTCAAAAGTAGATTCAAAGGACGACACATAACGCCAGAAAGGCCCGAACTCAGGACCAGGGTTAAAGACTTGATATGGCCTTCTCCGGACAACATCTTAGGGTTGGGCAAGATTTGTTTGAACACCTGGGCTCTGGGCTACTCCCCACACAAGATCCACAGTGTCCTCGATTTCCCCTTCCGGAACGTGGCTTCTCATTTTGAACAGCCCAACAAATCCATCTTTGGGCAAGTCTCTGCTTGGATGGCGGAATGCGATCGATGCACCGGTGTGGCCACCTCACTTCCACAGTGGACAAAAACAAAAGACAGTGGCACCACTCGACCCTTTTCTAGGGGTACCTGCCCCATTCTTTCCAGGAATCCTTCTTCCTAGAAAACCTTCAGAAACCCAGCAAAACTGCTGGTTATTGATAATAATGATGGTTGAACAGAATGGGAATCAACCCCTAGAAAGGAACGAGCAGCATGTTTGGTAGATGAACTGGCACTTTCCTTCCTCGCTGTTCAACAACCCATCCCGGGTTTAGCTCACTTCCGATCGAGTGCATTGTCCAAAAAGTAACCAAACTTTCACTACCGAAATTGATCCAAACCCAAAATGGAGGAACTTCTGGGCAATGAAGACTTGTTGGTTGGCTTAAGGCCCAGCAACCTTGATGCCTGAAGAATGACCTCCATTTGTGATAGATTCCTTTCTAAACTAATGGGGACATAAAAGAAATTATTGAGCAACTGGAAGTAATCCACTCTCAAACCATCGACCCGAATAGCCTAAATGGCTCTTTGGTGTCAAAATGGCAAGCGCTAGGCAACCAAACACAAACCCAAGCACATAGCGCACAACCAAAACAAATAATAGACGACAAGTCGGAACAGGGGGAACCATCCTGTATTCGTTTTTGTTTTGCGGGGGCCCTTTTCTCCTCGTGTTGCTTGCCCTTTTTTAAAGTCCACCATCTTGAGCTTAAGTCAGACCTCGCCTTAGGGGAATGCCAAACAACCTACCCCGCACCCCCCAAACAATGCCCCAACTAAGCCCCATTAAAGAAGACAAAACATACACGAAAACTAGAGGTGCAATGGGAACGTCGGATTAATAAACCCCTGGTTGATTTCCAGGAGGGTGTCCCTTTTAGTGGGAATTCATCACATGGGTAAACCCTGCTATCAATAGGGCGGGAGGGTAGTTAAATCTATCCATGTCGGTAGGGGGCCGTTGCTCACCTTTTTTTCTTTTAGTTTGTGGTTTGGATTGGATTTGGATTTGAACCCCTGGTTCTTGCGGAAAACAAGTCCCGAAACTCCAAACTTAGGAAGAACCTGACTCTCTTTGGTAGCTGACTTTAATCAGGCAACCCTTGGTTGGTGGTTTGGATTGGTCTGGGTTTGGTTTTGAACTTCTGGTTATTGTGGATTTTGTTGGTAACCCAATAACCACCAATAGGTTTGGGAAACGGCCAGGCTGGTTCTTGCAGCGGAGCCACCGCTTCATCCAGCGCGATCACAGAGCTCACCTCCAACAAACCAACGACCTAATTGTGAGGGTTCTTGTATGGTTCCCACCCACAGACCGAAGCTACCCCCAAAAGTTACACAGCCACTACATGAAGGGTACATACCTCAGATTAGCCTGGGGGTAATGAGTGGTTTGGGGGTAGTGGAAGCCTTGAAAGAAGATACCTCCACTGTGCTCACCACAAGTGAACTGGCTTGCTATTTATCTAGACGTACTAATCAATAAGTACATACGCGCCAGGCCATTAGGAAGTGTCATGTCCGAACACATGTGGCATTCGCTGCTCGAATCCGTTGCTATGACAGGCATTCCCAATCACCCATTTGCCTATAAGCCCCCTGGAACAAATGACAACAAATGAAATCGGGTTTTCGAGGGTCCCCCTTTGTTGATGGTTTTAAAAGGGAAGCCAAAAGGACAATAGGTTCAATTCCTAAAACAAAACTTCGCGCTCATCTCTTCCATTTGCTTAAGCCCCTTGGAAACAATTATACTACTTCCAGTAAGTATAAAATGTTGTTAAATTAATCAAATGGAAGATCTTAAGCAAATGCGTACCCCCAGCGAACATCCCAATCCCCACTAAAATAGGTTCTAAAATGGGTGGTGCACCGAAAACCCCCAAAATGGGATCCCATTGGTTTTGACCCACAGCCAAATGGAAGCACTTAAACTCCCCCGGCCATCTGACCCCCGCCTTCTGAACTTCAGCCCGTCCCTCGGGTGGTGCTTTCGATGCCGGAGCCTGGAAAAGCACCTGCGGGGAGTTGCCCGTTCTGGTCACCAGCAAGTCGTCTTTCGGGTTTTTAATCGGGTGGCGGCAAGCCCTTGGTTGCCTACGAAGCTTCCATTTGCTTTCACGCAAAAAAATGAGATGATCTTTCCAGACGTGAAAGATCTTTCCAGACCTCGCATGGATTCCCTTTACATCCAACTAGGGAAAGTGCGAAATAGTAAAATAGTCATTTCAGCAAACAGCAGCTTGGTTACCTACAAACCAATGGACTCACTTCCTCAGTGGATGGGCCCAAAAAGGTAAGCAGACTTTTGCATTTACTTCCCAAAACGATCTTCCCCAAACAGTACAAAAGTCCAGAAACTGATGAAGAGAGTAAACCAAAAATAGGTCAGCCTTGGCCATTTTGCAAAACCAACAGGGGAAAGTAACAAATACTAGGTCCTCCAGTAGAAAAGTTAGAATAAGAGTACCCTTTATTCTGTAGTCTATTGTAGTAGGGGAACCGAAAAACCAAAAATATAGGTCAACCATGGCAATTTTGCAAAACCAACAGGAGAAAGTAACAAATATCATTTAGCAAAATAGAAGAAAACCATGCAAAAAAAAGAAAGACAATCAGGTAAATGGGTCTGGCCCAGTTTTGCCCGCCTTCTGAACTTCAGCTTTTTCGCCCGGTGCAGCCTTGAACGCCGGAGCCTGGAAGAGCAAGGCCTGCAGGAGTGCCAGAAAAAAAAGAAAACACTCTTCCATTTGCTTATTCTTCCCATTTGTTTTTTCGTCCATTTGCGTTTCCTTTTATTTGCATTTTTCCCAGGTGTGAATCTTACTCCTCCATTTGCTTTGTGTGCCGCGCCCCCTGGGATAAATGAGGCGACATATCTTCCAGCCGTGAAAGCGATCTCCTCAACAGGGACAAAATTAGTAGTAGCTTGGTTGCTGTTGGCTCCCCTGCAAAAAGCTTAACTTTTTGGGGGTTTAGCGGAAAACCCCTTGATTTCAACCAAAAAGTCAAAGTCTAAAGATCCAACCCAATAGCAGTCAAGAAAAGAAGACAGTCAAGAATAAGGGTGCCCTTTTTTCTGTAGGGCCCCCAAAAAAGAACGGTGAGAAAGGGCACCTAGCTGGGGGACCTAGCCTTACTAAGGCCGTATTAAGGCTTATTTGTGCTCCCGCACCAGGTTCCACGATCCGACCCAATAGCAGTCGAGGTAAATTCCCTTGCCTTGGGCGACTTCTCCCCGAAGAGCAGCGGCTTCGCATCCTTCGGCTCCGTCCACCTCAGCGGCGGCGTCTTGGGCTGCGCCCCCAGCGGTGGCGCAAAGGGCACCGCCGCCGCGGAAACGGGCGAAGCGGGCGGCTTCAGCTCGCCTCGCGGGCTTCGGGGGACACAGTTTTGTTCAATGTGCTAAGAAACGAACCAATCAAGCAACGAAGCAAGCAGGCAAGCAAGCAAGCAGGCAAGCAAGCAAGCAAGCAAGCGCCAGCCAAACCAGCCCTAGCTTCTTTACAATGAACTCTCATTGGTGTTGCGAGAAATCTCCCAAAATTGGCAGATTGTTCGGCGAATTGCGACCAGGCTCTGGCGTATTGTCTCCAACGTTAGAGAAGGCTTTGCTGGTTTTGTTTGCGTTTAGGTATGTTCACACAGCCAAGACAAGCCAACAACCCCTCCCAAAGTCAAGCCCTCTTATAAGGGTGCACTTGCAAAACTTCCATGTTTCTTGGTGGGAAGGCAAACATCTGCAATGTCTCTCCCAGACTTCCAACCTTCCATGTCCGATAGTGAGAAAATAGGAAACAAACCGCAAACGGCATCTACATAGCGAGCTCACCACTACCCCCGAACCGGTGAGCTGAGATCAACTCTAACCTCAAGTCCTACATCTCGAAGAACTCAGGGAGTGAGCCCCCGGGAAAAAATGAGCAACATGTCCAGTGAAAGCGATTGCCTTCAAACCGACAAGGGAAGCTGACAAACCTATTCTCAGCAAATGGGAGAGCAATCCGCACTGAAGATTCGAGCTCACAAGCAAAGCCACAAGTAAACCACGTTTCAGCAAATGGAACTAGTTGCTTTGGATTTGAACCCTTGAGGTGTTGTGGGTGTTGGGAACCGAAAAAAAAAACAAAACCAATCTAAGCAAATGGAGTGAGACTGGAAACCCACTTGCCCACCTGGGCTTGCTGCGCAATCGGACCCAACCCTCGTCGCCTGTTGCGCGCGGCTCGCGCTCCGCTCGATCCACGCGGATCACCGGCGCCCGGTTGCGGGGCGGTGGGCCTGGTGGGTCTGCGAGTATGAGGGGTCTTTGTGCCTTTAAATGATTTTTCTTTCTCTTCTGTGTCTCTTCTCTTTCTCTTCTCTTTTTCTTCTCTGTTTTCCCAAATGCCCTATCAGGTGTTCAAAAGGGAATCCACGGAGTGTCCCGTGTTGCTTTCGTCCGGGACATCAACTGAAACCCAATGAGACCTGCATATTTTAGTGATCCTGTTCCATATCTAGCCTACCCAAAACGCCCAAACCCGCATGTGAATAAAGCGCCCAGGCGCCTCTTCTTGTTGCTTGATTGTAAATCCAAGACCTTGACCCAAGGAGGCCAAAGCCGAAAAATAGACAAACAACCGATCAACAAAAAACAATCCTGTCGCAAATGGAAGTGGTTGGTTGGTTTGGATTTGAACCCCTGGTTCTTGTGGGTGTACTCGCAATGGAATCTTTTCACGCCTCAGCAAACGGAAGTACCTGGAGCCTCAATCCTGTTGACTAAAAATGGTTGGTCACATTGCCCAAAGTCAAGGGGTTCTGACCCCTTTCGGAAGGAGACGCTGTGGGTTCCAGAGACTCTTCAGCAAGTGGAAGTACCCCTAGCTTTCGGTTCGCGCCGGCCGCCTGTGTTCCTTTTCGGCGGCGTCCGTGGCGCCGCCTGGGGCGGGGTCCTCGGCGCGGCGGGAACCGCCGCTTTGGCCGCGCTGTCCGCCCCCTTGCGCCCGACCTGCGATGCGATCCGCTGGAACCGGGTCGTTAAGGCGGACAGCGGGAAAAAACCCAACGGGCTAACTAGGGGTCCCGGGAGACAAGATAGAACCCATCCCCGTTTGTCTGCGGGAAATTCAAAACAGATGCTCTTCAGAGACCGATGACCAAACTCGTTTTCAAGCCATCCCCTGTTGTCTTCTAAGAAAAATTCGAAAACATATGCTGTTTAGAGACCAATGAGACCAGGGTGAAAGTACACTTCTCCTTTTATTTCCGAAAGTAAGCAAGGGTGTCCCACCACTACCCTCCACACCTCTCCCCCCTGTTTCTTCAACAAGGCCTTGAAGCCTTATGAAGCCATATTTTCAGGTTCCTCTTGGTTGGTAGATTGGATTGGTGGCTTGAGGATTTGAACCTGGTTCTTGTAGGGGGTAAATGGGAAGCCACCCCGTAACCACACGACCGGGCTCCCAACCAATCAGTAAGAAGCTAACACTTGGAGAAATCAATGAAGCGCCGCCTTTTTTCCATCCGCGAGTCGCCGCCCACAGGGGCTTCCCCAAGCGGTGAAACGCAGTTCAATGCGAACCGGACGATGTCAATTGAACACAACCATGATCAAACACTGACAAGGCATACGCAGCCATCCTGCAATTGCTTCAGACTACCCGCAAACTTCAGTCCGTCCAAGGTTTGGTTGAAGTCAAGCCCAAAAGTCACACTCTGCAGGCTTTCTGGGAATGTCACCCCTTCCAAGCTTTGGTTGAATCCACGACCAAAAGTCAGGCTCTGCAGACTGGCTGGCAAAGCCACTCCGACCAAGCTTTGGTTGAATTTGTCCCCCATTCTCAGGCTCTGTAGGCTTTTTGGCAGAGTAACTCCGTCCAGGTGTTGGTTGAAAGCCCATCCAAAAGTCAGGCTCTGCAGGTTCTCTGGAAGAGTCACTCCGTCCAAGCTTTGATTGAATGACGCGCCGAAAGTCAGGCTCTGCAGGTTCGCTGGCAAAGTCACTCCGTCCAAGCATTGGTTGAAGTCCACCCCAAAAGTGAGGTTCTGCAGCTTGCCTGGCATAGTCACTCCGTCCAACCTTTGGTTGAATTCTTCGCCGAAAGTCAGGCTCTGCAGGCTGCCTGGCATAGTCACGCTGTCCAAGCTGCGGTTGTATCTGCTCCCGAAAGTCAAGCTCTGCAGGCTTTCTGGCAAAGTAACTCCGTCCAAGTTTTGGTTGAACCCCAAAAAAAGGCTCTTCAGGCTACCTGGCATAGTCACTCCATCCAACCTTTGGCTAAACTCTTCGCTGAAAGTCAGGCTCTGCAGGCTTTCTGGAAAAGTCACTCCGTCCAATCTTTGGTTGAATCTGTTCCCGAAAGACAGGGTCTCCAAGCTGCCCGGAAAAATCATTCCGTCCAAGCTTTGGTTGAATTCAAACCCAAAAGTCAAGCTCTGAAGACTTGCAGGCAAAGTCACTCCGTCCAAGCTTGTGTGGAAATTCTGTCCAAGAGTCAGGCTTTGCAGGCTACCTGGAAAAGTCACTCCGCTGAATCCACGACCGAAAGTCAGGCTCTGCATGCTTTCTGGCAAAGTCACTCCGTCCAAGCTTTGGTTAAAAGCCCATCCAAAAGTCAGGCTCTGCAGGTTCTCTGGAAAAGTCACTCCGTCCAACCTTTGATTAAATGCATCGCCAAAAGTCAGGCTTTGCAGGCCTTGTGGCAAAGTCACTCCGTCCAAGCTTTGGTTGAATTCAGCGCCAAATGTCAGGTTGCGCAGATTCTCTGGCAAGGTCCCTCCGCTGAATCGACGACCAAAACTCAGGCTCTGCAGGCCTTCTGGCCAAGTCACTCCGTCCAAGCTTTGGTCGAATTTGTTCCCAAAAGTCACACTCTGCAGGCTTTCTGGCAAAGTCACCCCTTCTAAGCTTTGGTTGAACTCACGACCAACAGACAGGCTCTGCAGACTGGCTGGCAAAGTCACTCCGTGCAAGCTTTGATTGAATTTGTTCCCAAAACATAGGCTCCGGATGCCTTCCGGTAAAGTCGATCCGTGCAAGCTTTGGTCGAACATGTCCCCAAAAGATAGGCTCCGCAGGCTTTCAGGTAAAGTCAATCCATCCAAGCTTTGGTCGAAGCTGTTGCCAAAAGTCAAGCAGTGGAGCGTGCCTGGCAAAATAGCTTCCAAGTGCCGGCCCGAATCCCAAGTCAGCTTCGTGACGCCTTCCAGGTCCGGACTGTTTCTCCCAGCCGGAAACTTCAGCGCGCTGTACACCTTTGTCAGGCAGGTCTGCGTGTAGGTAAACATGCCGGCCGAGCTCGAAAGGCCCTGCTCTTGCAGAGTTTGCTCGGGTAGCAGCCGGACACCACCGAAGCTCAGGCACAACCCGCAGCCGGGCTTCGGCGGCAGCTGGGGCCGCAACCGCCGAAGCAGCTCACTGCCGAGGATGTTGGCTGGCACAGACAAGCAAACCTCCTGGCCATTGGCGCCCGACAGGGTCAACTTCAATGGAGCTTCCATGGCCATTTTCGCCGCGGAAAGAAACGGAGCTCTTCCTGTGATCCTGATATGGAAATCCCGAGAGGTTCTCGCATACAAAACGGGTCCCGGGCCCGAGTTTGACTGGCAGATCGGCGGTGCACGCAAAGCCACGTTGCAACTTGCATCGGGCGGAAGTGCAACCCTTTGGTTTCCTTCAACTCTCAAGCCAAAAGGGCCAAAAGGTTTCCCATGTTTCATGTGCTTCTGAAGACCTGTGGGTCAAGGTCATGGTTCGCGGGGCCCAGAATTTTTCGGGTCAAGCCGGGGTCCGGGGCGCCTGGAGCCGCTGGCGGAGACGCTGAATCAGCTCCACCAGGCTCTGAGCGGAGGACTGGTCCATGGCGCGGAGGTTCAGCATGCCTCGGATCCAGTGGGCGCCGGTGGGGGGGCTACTTCAGTCCTCACTCCCTGAGTGCTTGGACTTTCATTTTTGGGGTTGGTTGCCATTTAGAGGTAAACAGCAAGCCCTAAGGGTCTCGATGGTTTTTCATTGGGCCCCGGGTTCTCCATTTGCGGTGCAATTGGAGGGGTCATGACCCTCAGGGCTGGTGAATATGCGGCTTATTTTTTGAAGAAACAAAAAAGGCCCAGGAACTTGCCACCAAATGGTCTAAACCCAAAAAGTTGACGGTCCAGGAACTCAGGAAGTGAGGTGGTGAAACACCGGCGTCAACCCTGCCTGAGCAAGGGAGCCGGAGCAACGCGCGTCAATTCGCAGAGGGGTGTGGTTTTCGTGTGGTTGATTTTTGATTGAAAGGGCATCCCAAATGGACACCACCCTTTTGATGATTCCTGCAAAACAAGGCGACCCCATGTCGGATGACCCGTTTCGTGGGTTCGAACAGCAAGCTGGATCCCGCCTTTTGAATCGGTCTCTCAGTCCCAATCAAGAGCTTCAAATCCCAATCCAGACCAATCCAAAGGACCAACTCATCGCTTTCCTTACGAATTCAACCTCGGCCTATTCATTGGAAAACTTCATTTTACAAACCAACCGCTTCCTCTAGTAATAGAACATCGGCCTATTGGTCATAAGGCTTTTAACCCTTTGGCCCCCACACCGCGGGGTGTTGTTTTCCTCACTTGCCCAAAGGACCTGCAAATAAAAGGTGATCACCTTTTGGCACCTCTACTAAAACTAGTTCCCGAAAAGGGGGAAAACCGTTTCAGGCCAGATCCGGTCGATTCGCTTTGAACCACTGAGTTTCCCGTCGCCTCTATAGAACATCGGCCTATTGGCTATAAAGCTTTTAACTACTTGGCCCACACCGCGGGGTGTTTTCACGTCGAGGCGCGGAGGGACTTCAGGGAGTTCTCCAAGAACGTCTCCAGCTCCGGGCTGGAGGACTCCCCCAAGGCGCGCTCCAACCACAGCACCTCACTCGCGGCCAGGCGCTGGCCGCTGGATCCACGCGAGGAAAAAAATATATCCAGAGATGAATCCCTAAGACCAACAGGGGAAGCTCAAATAGATTCCAAAGCGAATGGAAGGAGGGGTTCATGTTTTCTAGATGGCTCATACTGTGGATGGTGGCGAAACCCGCGAGTCTTGCACCACCATTCAGAAACCCAATGATTCGATTCCCCTGTAAATGCCAACAGACAACTATGCCCCATGGTTTCTAAGTGGTGCAGGATTTTGTCCATCCACAGTAGGCGTCTGTTTTCAAGCAAACAACCCAAAAGGACACCTATGACGAACCTGGGCGGGAGGCCGGGAGCAACGGTGGAAAGACCCACACTTTGCACATAAAATAAGTTGAAGTCAATTCATCTTCTAGATTCTGGCGGGTGTCGATTTCCGAGACGTCTGCCTCACAAACTCGAGTTGTGAGCGCCCTTTGTCAAATGCCATGATTCACGGGAAACGTCTCGCTTGCGTGGTGCGGAAAGACCAGAGGGTCCCTTGGTACCTCATATGTCCTTTCGAACTTGTGGGTCATCTATAACTGACGAATCCCCGAGAAGGCACCAAACCCAAAGCCGTAAAATTTGGGGTAACGTTGACCCCCTATTCGTCAACCGTTCATTCATAGGGGGTGGGGGCCCCTCAACAAGCGATTGCCCACATTTCACCCAGGGACACCGGGACAACTATTGACAACCTGGCAGGGTTGACAACAAACAAACAGGTCAACATATTACGCCACATATATTCACCAGAGCCCCCCATCCACCCCCACATTACCCAGACCAGGTCAACCATTTTGTTTTTTGGCCATGGAGCCCCTCGCCAGAGCCCACATCTCAGGTCAACAGAAAAAAAAAAAAACACGGAGCCTTCTGAACATGTCGCCTCTGCCGCCTCTGGGCTCGCCGAAACCTCTGAGCTCTGCGCCACCCTGGTGACGCCCCCGTGCTTCACGAAGCGCAGTAAGCGCTTGGGGCTGATCGTCAGCCTCAAGGCCTGGCTGCGCCCGCGGAGGCCGCCGGAGGCCGCCGAGGCCGCGCGGGACACGCAAAAAGCCCCGCAAGCCAGGGCTGGGGCCCGGGAATTTTTTGGTGATGTTCACCTTTAAACAAACTGGGGCCGCTCAAAATGCCGGAAGGGGCAACCAAAACGTCAACAGGTCGGCAAAAAAGGAGCCACTCAAATGAAGCAAGGGGAAACTAAAAGGTGAAAAGGTCGGCAAGTGAGGTTAGTAGATGGCACCGTTCCCGGTGAATGTGTCCTGAGTAAAAGGGATGACTGAGCCAAACTTGAGGAAAATGTTCATGCGGCATCTCTCAAAAACTGTACCTTTGTGTGTTGGCCATCCTTCTGGCTTGCTAGCCCTGAGCAAAAGGCCGATCACCCGTTGTGCTGTTGGTGGACGAAAAATCCGGCACCAGTCTGAATTTATGGGAAACCGCAATTGTGTGTATCTGCAGGGGAATTATCATTTCACGTTTGTTTTGTTTTTTTCAAGGAGGTGCAGGATTTGGTCCACCCACAGTCTGGAAAAGCCATGAACCCTTGCAAACAACATGGTTCAGCCACGAGCCACGAAAAGGAGCTCCGTGCACTCGGCTTCAGACTGGATGTCTGACATGTAAACAACGACTGTTCCATATTTAGTTTAACATATAAAACTCGGTTGCTTTCGAAAGGCTCCCCTGCTAAAAGTTTAACTTTAAGTGGTTTAATGGGAAAACCATGAGTTGGCAAACAATTAAAGCCCTAACATCCAGGCAAAATGCACCAAATAAATATTTTTAGAGGAGACCCCAATCAAACAAGAATGCAAAAGGGCGCTCAGTTCAATACTCGATGGGTTGATTTCGGGCTCCGAAATGTCGCCGTTCCGAATTGTGTCGCGGGTCAAAATGGAACTAACAACCTGGCCCTGCATAGAAAATATAGTATTTTAACTGACTCTGCCACACCATGGGTGCGCCACTTGGAAACCATGGGAAGTCAGTGTTTGTTGGCATGTCCAGGGAAATCATGCTTCCCTAGTGGCGCCGACAAGCGGATTTCGCATCCACAGTATGGCCTTGTCTCAACATCGAAAATTCCCGGCCCCAAAGGCTTGGTGTTGGTGGTTATATAGGGAATACAAGAACCAGGGCTTCAAACCCAAATTGAAACCAATCCAACCCCACCAATAGTAAGGGTGACCCGAAGAAAGGCACTTTCTTTTTGGGCGGCAACTCACCAGACGTTCAGGAAGCCATAGAGATCAAAAGATGTGCCTGCAAAACATCACCGAAAGGACGCACCCTTCGAACAAGTCTCCTTTCCGAACCATTTGCTTTTTTTCGTGCCCTAGCCATTGAAGATTGAAGATTGAAGGAGGCTGAGACAAACTGGGTCCATTCTAGCGAGACACTCTCAAAATGTTCTCCAAAACCTCCATTTGCCTCTATCGTCCCCTGGATTTCATCTACAAACACAACAGTAGTGATAGATTCCCCGCAAAAGCGGCATCCCAAAAATTGTGTTGCTTCAACCACCCCTTAAAGCGGGAGTAGAAATATGGAGCCCACGCCCCAGGGGCGTGGCGCAAAATTCCATCGCGAGCTAAGATGGTCGCGGCCCGCGCCTCCATGAACCCGTTCCTCGTGCAAGCCAATGCGCAAAAAAAACGAAAACCAAACCAGCTACCACCCCTGAAACTGGGTTGCTCAAAGCCCCGAGCAAAAGGTCGATCACCTGTTGTACATTTCTCGGTTGCTTTCTGCTCCCCTGCTATTTTTTAACTTTTAGTGGTATTTAATGGCTGGCAAAAAGTTAAAGTCCTAACATCCAAGCAAAATGCACCAAAGATTTATTGGAGAAGCCATGTGTGAAACCAAAAGCTCTGCGAGGCGATTCAGTCAACAAGATCAATTGCAGCCCCATAGTGTGAGCATTATGATGTTCGGCCAAAGTACCCAGCTGGGTTGTAACTCGCCAATACCAGATTAACCTCACTGAACGTGGGACTTACAAGTGGGGCATCAACTAGGTTTGCCACAACTTTCTGGCCGAACACCCAAGTAGTGACTGTTTGGGGCCATTGACCATTAAAGACGCCCTTATATAAGTGCTTCTCAAAGTCCCTGCGTAGTTTTCAGACGAAGCTTGTGGGACCGCTACTGGAACAAATAGGGCAACTCAAAAGGTTAGATCAGGTCGATTTGATTGAGGCTCGTTTCAGTGGATTGGCAACTCACAGTTTTCCGTTGGATTTTGGGTGGCCGAATTGGGAGCTCTGCGCGAATGCCCATCCATCCTCCGTGGTTTCCTGGTTTTGATCCCCGGAACCTTTTCATTCCTTCACCGCTGATTCCAGAAACTGATCAACATGCGTCAAACAAAGGGGCCCTTCATGGGATTCCTCAGTCTTCCTGGGTTCAACCAACATGAACACAAACACAAAAAGGGAACCCAAGATTATCAAGACACCCATGCAACACCACATATATATATATATATAATATGCGTATTCATATAGCACACTACGCATATACATATGTGCATATATACGTGTTACACATACATAAACCATGTGCGTATATGCATTTGTATGTATATATATATATATGTGTGTGCAAATCACTGTGAGGACATATGCAGAATATGGAAACGGTTATGCCTTTGTTTTCGGAACTCCCGCTTTGTTGGCTTTTAAGGGAAACGAAAGGGACATCGTTGCCGCTTCGGGGGGCTCCGAATCCTGTTGAGACAAACTCGCATAGGAGGACTCCGAATGAAGAAAAGGTGACCCCAAATGGTTTCTAACAATAGGGTTCCAAAGTGTTCTCTATTAGACGTCTAGCCATGGCTGTGTTTCCTTAAAGGAAAAACCAAAAGGACGCCACTGCCACTGTTTGAGGGTCCGCTTCCAACAAATTGGCGCGCCACCCATAAGACATCATCAAATACCTCAAACAGGTCACGGCCACTCGGGTGGCTGCCCCTACCATATTGCAAGTCAGCCAACCACACTCAACCACCAAACTATGGCATCGCACTGTAGGTTGGGAAGTGTTCTGGTCTTATTTCCTGAGTGGACTTGCCAAGAAAAGCACCAAACTCTTTCTTCGCCACTCAAATGATATGCCCAAAAGTGACTCTAAAGTCAACATGAACTCAGGGTTTCAACTTCTTCCCCTTGCAATACTGTGGGTGGTTGCAAAATCCATGTCGCACCACTTGGAAAAGCCGCCACGTGGTTGAAACCACACCGTTTCTTGTTCTTTACGTTGGGGGATGGCATCATTCTGCAATTTTCCCTGAAAAACACAAAAAACACAGGGGAAAACCAAACAAACAAACAAACCTCGAGAAAAAAGTTAAAAACAGAAAAATAAAAAAAACGAGGTGAGCTCTTAACGTCCCCCCGGGTGGGCTCGCGATCAACTCGGATCATTCTAGGAAGTCAAGAGCCCTCTGGGCCAGAAAACGAAAACCGGACGACCTGGGAGTCTTGGCATATTTGAAGCATCGCCCCACCCCACCCCAAGAAAAGAAGAAGAAGGAAACAAACACATCCCCCCCCCAAAAAAAGAAGAAAGCAAGAAAAACAAAATAAACAAGAACGAAACACGAGAAATGAGAAACCGAGCTGCTTGGTGGCCAGGTCCAGGTCTGAGCGCATCAACTGCACGAAGCCTCGCACCTGGCCCTTACCGATGCCTCAGAAAGACTTGCGCGCGCGCGAGGACGTGGGACGTGAGACGTGGTTAGTGAATCGGGGACGCGGTGACCCCAAGGGCGTCGGTCTCTCTTTCCTCGCTAGAAAACACCAACCGAAGACCCCCCCCATGAAGAAAAACACAAAAAAGTCGCTGGGCCTCCAACCATCAGCGGATGCGGTTGGGGAAAAGGCCATGGTAAACGCAAAAAGTGACTAAAGTCCATGCACTGAGGAAGTGAGAAAACAACTCAACAGGGGAAACCAAAAGGTCAGATCGGCTATCGACCCAGGGTTCCCATTCCACACTGGCGTAGAAATGTGGCCTGATGGAGTCAAACTGCGGGAAACCATACTCTGTAAATTATAGGTAGTTGAAAACCACTTCTCGCACCACCACCCAGACCCAACGGAATGATTCGATTTCCCTGCGTAAATTCCAAGCGAAGTTGTGGTTCAAGGGGTTCAAAGCGGTGTGAATCTATGTCGCAACCATCCTGGGAAAAGGTCTGGAACAAAGAGCGGCCTCCGAACCCCAGATCACGGACCCAAGAATCGGCGAAGCCTGCTAGGGGTTACAAGAAACATGTC
>CAUJNA010001446.1:30000-84321 GCA_963377175.1 Effrenium voratum
GTGCCAGTCACAGCACTGCTTTCTTCAGGGCAGTGCAGGGAAACTGCATGTCCCCAGGTGGAAAAAGCCTGAGCATGCAACAGGTGGTGGAGGGCAAGGGTGAAGGACACATTTTTGAAAAGCTTTGCAGAGAAGGCTGGCAGTGGCTGGTGATCAGCTATGAGGTGGAAGATGTCTTCCCAGCCTTGCCTGCTATGTACGAGAGAGCACTCAATTGCACCAATTCTGCCACAGTTGTGACAGGTGAGCTGGAGATTGCATGCCAGATTGCCCAGAACTACAGCTTGTGCAAAGATCTGAACAAGGCAGTGCAACAGGCTGCAGCAGGGCAGCCCAGGTGTGCAAGCTATCTGCCCACCATAGGACACTATGTCAGGCTATATGGTGGCGGGGACAAGTTTCCTTTGATCACATTTTTGAAGGAAGTCAGCAAGTCATATGGGCATTCCTTGCTGATTGGTGAAGAGTTCTTTTCCAGCATTACCTATGCAGAGTTCAAGATGAAGACCTCCATGGCTCCTTTCTTGAGGGCTGCAGTGCTTTGCACCCAACTTACCTCACCCAAGCATTGTGATGGGATCAGCAAGTTGCTGACAAAGAGTGATGTGGACAAGATGAAGAGTGTGCAGATGCTGGCCAAGGTGGAGGAAGCAGAAAATGTGCTCTGTGCAGGGTGGGCTGCTTGCCTGATGGAAAAGGCCAGCCAGGAGCACAGCACTGCAGCATTTGGCCGCTTGTGCATCAGGACAGTCCTTCACTTGGCCAGCAAAGAGAAGCACGGCAGAGAGCCAGCTGGATGGCCCAGTGTTGCTGCCATCAGCAAGGCTTTTGCAGAGGAGATCAAGCAACCAAAGGCAAGCAGTGTGGCTGCACATGAAAAGCCAGCCTGCAGCCCCTCCAAAGCCAAGAAGGATGCAGGCTTGCCAGAGAACTTGCTTGAAAGCAGCCCTGCCCACACTGCACTTGTGCTGAATAAGCACATCACAATTGGCAACTTGTACACTTGCAGCCAGCAAGGTGGTAAAGTGCTGAAGCTTGTGAAGGTTGACAATGAAGGTGCTCTCTTTGTTTACACACCCTTGCTAGGGGAAGCAGAGGAAGTGGTGGTCAAGCTGGACAACTTGAAGAGCATGAGGCCTAGCAAGCAGAAAGAACAGACAGCTTGCCCAAGCTCTGTTGCCAAGGGGCTGTTGCCACAAAACTCAGAAGCTTTGCAAGAGATGGAGGCAGTGAGCAAGGCTCAGCTAGCCCTGGTGCAAGCATTCATGAATGGGAAGCAGCCTTCAGAAGAGGACATCATGTTCAGCAACCACCCTCCAGGAGTTGTCAGCCAGAAGAAGTTCAAAGCCAAGCAGTTAGTGCTGATGTCCATTGGTGCAGTCAGCCTTTGCAAGGACCCTGCTGCAAGCAGGCTCCCCAAGCTTGTGTGTGGCAAGGATGTCTTCACAGTGTCCCAGCCCAAGTTGTGGCCAGACTTTGCAAAGCCGGCACCAGAGCAGTGCATGATGAGCCCTTTCTGGTGGGTGAGGACAACATCAGAGGAGGACAAGGTCAATATGGTCAGAAAGCCAATCACTATAGGCAAAATGGAGATACCTTGCCTGGTTAACTGCAAAGCTGTAGAGAAAGGGGACATGCTGCTGGAGGCCAACACCAAGCTCTGCCATGATATGAAGGATGTTGAACAGGAGCCTGTGAGGAAGAGGGCCAGAACAAAGCAATCAAGCTAAGCTGCTTGAGTGCAAGGTGACAGAGGAGCCAGCTGGTTGGCTGGCTGTGGCGTTGGTGAAAACCAAGGCACCAAGTTTTTTGTTTATCATGTGCCACACATGTTCAGCAAGCCCTTGAGGCTCGTGCTCAGTCAGCCACTGGGGCTCATGTTCAACCAGCCCTCGTGCTCAGTCAGCCTTTAAGGCTTATATTTTGCCAGCCTTTAAGGCTCATGTTCCTTCAGCCTCTAAGGCTCATGTTCCTTCAGCCTTGTAAGGCTCATGTTAAGCCAGCCATGGCTCATGTTGACTCAGCTTTTGAGCTCACGCCCAGTCAGCTTGCAAGGATCACTTTCATGCAACCCTTGGTGTTCATGTTCAACCAGCTTGAAAGCTCATGTCCAGCCTTTACGGCTCATGCCTTCCACACAGGCATGCACACCCGTTTGCCATGGCAGGCTCATGGTACTCTTACTTGTAGGTGTCAGCTCATAGTTATGGCATTGACAATCCAAACCTTATTTGGCATCTCCTACAAGGGGAAGCATTGCAAAGTGCCAGAAGACCTTCTTGTGAAGGAGGAGGAGACACAAGAGATGTTTCTGAAGATCAGGCCCACGCACGTTGGCTTGATCCATGTTATTTGTGCTGGCCAGGACATTTCTAAAGGAATGAGCTTGTCAGAAAGCAGTGGCCTCAAAAAGCTGAAGGGCTTGAGGGATGCTGCCATTGATGAGGTGCTCAGTTCCACCACTGAGCAGAAAGGAGCAGATGCACAGGAGCCAGATGACCTCTTTCAAGCTGAGGCAGAGGGTTCTGAAGTGGGCCCAAGGAAGAAGAAGGTGAAGATTGCACCAAGCCTGCTCCCAAACACAATCGTGATAAGCCTGGACAACTTCAAGGTCAAGGTGTTGGTCCCCAAGGCCAGGCACAGCCAAGCTGACTTGACTGTCCTTTTTCACCAAGACCACCTGTTGCCAGTTTTTGAACTGATTGCTGCAGACTGTGAAGAGTGTTCTCAAGCTTGCAAGAGGAGCTACAGAAGGACTGGCAAGTTTGCTAAAACTAGGTGACAAGCTGCTGCGGAGTGCCAAAACAACATGCAGAGTGCTGGCATGTTGTCAGCAAACAGCACTTGAAGTTTCAGCACAGTCAGCCTACATGGCTCATGTGTTCAGAGTTTCCGGCCACTGCCACGGTCAGCCCATGAAGGCTCAGGTTTCCACATGCTCAATTCTAGCAAAGGGCAACCTGTTTCTGGAACAGTTTTTCATTTATTGTGCTTTTGCAGGTGTGGGTGGCTCAGACACTGGAGGGAAAGCTTCTGGTAGGCCAACCCATGGGAGAAGCAGCTGCTCGGTCAAGGAGCAGAAGCAGGAGTTCAGAAGGAGCTCCTGCAAGAAGATGCTGCGCAAGGCAGGCAAAGGCAGCAGCTGTGGGAAGCTGAAGTGTTTTTGAGAATGAGGACAGCAGGCTTGACGTCTCAGGAGAAGGTGGAGATCAGGGCCGCCAACCGAAGAGACATGGACATCATCAACTTGTTTGGCACCAGGCCTGGCATGATGGCCACACAGATGAAGTTGGCAGAGCTCGTCTACCAAGATCCATATGCACCTGAGCCTCGCGGTGGAGACCTGGCGGAGCCAACAACACCTGTGTGGACACTGATGAAGGGGAACCTGCTGTCAACCAGATCAAGCCAGAGGCTGCAAACTGGATACAGAGCTCGTGGCTGCCACTGCCTGGACTCCAGCTACTTCATGCCCAAAGGATGCCCTCATGAGCTGGACAACTCAGATGGAGAAGTACCTTCTGGGAGGTGTCGAGATTTGCTGTGCTCTACCTGCTCCAGGTGCTTGAGGTGCGATGGGTTTTGCTGGCACTTGGACCAGCTGCCAAAATGCAGCTGCACAAGTGCAGGGCTGTTTGGCTCTGGGTTTGTACACTAGTGGGTACAGCAGGAGCCGAGGGTATAGAGAATGAAAAAGTGTTACAATGGGCATTTGCTTGTGATTGCATTTCAACATGTTTGTCAGATGTTTCTTTGGAACACTCAGCCAGGTTGGCTCATGTACACTGGAAGATGCAAGCATAATCAGCCAGCATGGCTCATGGCAGCTTGTTTGTTTTTGGCAGATGATTCAGCCTGCAAGGCTCATTCATGTTCAGTTGGCTGCAGCTCTGAATTGTTTTCATGGCAGATGTGATGGCCCAAGAGGGCTGGAGAGAATGCATGCAGACAGCAGAGCAACAAACACAAAGCATCACACACACACACACTCAGACAGGCAGCAAGGTAGAACATGCAGAAAGATCCTGAGATGATGGCATCCTGGACCAGGCCTTCATCCACGAAAAGGACATGGGAGGAGGCCAGTGGCGGCTGGCAAGAGCACAAGAAGTGGGTCAAGGAGGATTGGAGCCGCGGTGGAGATGGCTGGAGCAGGTGGAGATGGGAGCAGCAAGACGAGTGGTCAGAGGTTGGCGAGGACGAGCAGGAGAAGACAGACCCACAGCAGGAACATGGTGAGGCAGTCCGTGATGACACAAAGCCTTGCCAAGCCCAGGGGGAGGAGAAGCAAAGCGAAGGCTCAGAGCCCTGCCTTCAGAAGCCAGAGCAGATGGAGCAGAAGAAGAACGAGTGGTGGGAATGGGAGAAGCCGAGAAAGGAGTGGGAGTGGGAGAAGCCGAGAACACCGACCAGCACGCCACACTTGCAGCAGCAGGATTGGCAGAAGCCCAAGTCTGGCTGGATGAACAGGCTGATCACCTTGCTGGCAGCACTGAAGAGAGGAGATGAAGTCAGGGTGAAGTACCTCACTAAGAAGTTTAGTGAGCACTGGGCCGTAGAGAGCCTTGTGACAAGGCACATCGAGTGCATTAACAGATGGGGATGGGATCCAGCCTATGACTTTTAGGCATGGATGGTGGGCAAAGGGGATGGCATTTAAACAGATGGGGATTGCTTCCAGCAGGCAGTGATGTTTGACACTCACAGTACACTGCAGATGAGCCCACCTCCCATGCTCGTGATTTGTATAGAATTGTACAGACCTTGACCGCCCACTGCAGCGTTACACGCAGGAAAATGATTGAGCTTTGAGTTGAGTGTTGGTGTGACACCTGGAGTTGAACCAGCAGTCAGCCTACCCAGGCTCAAGTTATGGTTGCAGATTGTGCTCAGTCAGCCATGAAAAGGCTCATGTGTCAACATACATAAAGCAATACTGATAAATTTAAGCAGATAACTTTCAATTTATAAAAACAAATTGAAATTCAGGGTTTTTATTTTCAATTTATAAAAACAAATTGAAATTGAGGTTTCAATTTATAAAAACAAATTGAAAACTCGATTTCAATTTGTTTTTATAAATTGAAAATCAAAACCCTGAATTTCAATTTGTTTTTATAAATTGAAAGTTATGTTTGCACATTGTCAGATCTGATTGGCTATCCATGATGCACAATTGAATTGGTTGATTATGTTGTATTTCATGATGATCATATATGCTCTCATGGTGGCTGTTTTCCATGTGGCTGCCCAATGTGTAGGAGCTCAGATGTTTCAGAGTTAGCACTCTCTGTTCCATTCAAAACCTAGGACTGACAGATGTTTGATTGCTGTACTTGGTTGTTGGCATGATCATTTGCTTGTACACTTTGCAACTGGTGTTGCCCAAATGTGCCATATTGTGTGTGTACAGTCATTTGCAATGTGCCATCCATTTGTTATGCATCCTACTTGGGAACAGACGATTTTCAGGAAACAACACGACATGATTTCATTTCAGGATGCATTCCCCATTGGTGCCATTGATTTGTGCAAGTGTGTGTGTGTGTGTATCCACCAGAAGTAGTCTAGCGCCATGGGGTCTGTTGCTGATTTCATCAAAGAGATCTCAGATTTGGAGCAGCTTCAGGCAATCAGGCCATGCCAGGTAATGGCCACGAGCCTGTTGGAAGCTGCCTGCAAGAGATTCCATTTGCAGTGTCAAGCAACCAGTGCAGATTTGATTGACTTGTACAAGGCCGTGGACAAGTGCAGTTTAGACAGCAGCCTGAAGCAAGTGGTTTTGAAGGCAGTTGATGAGAAGATGCTGATCTCCAGCTCAGAGACCAAACCATTAGGGCAACACCAGGTCCTTGCATATTTGTGCAATTACCTCACTGGCAAGGAAGCTCTTGACATCAGGAACCCAGTGGCATGGTGTTGTGTTCTTTGCATTGTCAAGAGGCTGAGAACTATTGGCTTGAAAGTGATGAGAGAAGAAACCAAAAAGTGTGCCACAGCCTTGCTGGTGCAATGCCAGGTCTGGAAAGAGGGCAGTTTGCCTTCCTATGACCACATCTACAGGCTGTCACAACATGTCCAGCAGGCATTCAACTCCAGCCAACAAGTGGCAGCTGTTAGTGGGTGTGCCAAGTACCCAGACCAGCCAGAGTTGATGGGGAGTCAGTGGATGAAGAAAGCTTATGAGGAGTCAGACCCCCCTATCAGCAAAAGCATCCCCAGCTTGAAGGTTCCAGAACAGTTCCACACTCCAGTGAGAAGTTCAAGCAGGTTGCTTACCAAGACTTCTGCTGGTCACAGCCCAGATGGTCAGTTGGCTGCTGACCAAATGTTGAAAGCAGTCTTGAGTATCTGCAGAGGGAGTGCCAGCAATGCACCAGGAATTGACATCAATGTCTTGAAGCCTGGGCCAAAAGCAGCCAGGCTGGTTGCTGGCACAGGTGCAACAAGTTTCAAGCTTGGTGGCAGCCTGTCGGGCCAGAGCCTAGAGGCAGACAGCCTAGACAGTTCAGAACAGGATAAGGGGCTAAAGAAGGCACACACACTTCAGATGCTGCAGCTGGAAGATGCACATCCCCAAGGTCAACAGACACCTGTGGCAAAGCAGGCTGGCAAGGAAGCTGTGCCACAAGCTGAGACGATCACACCAGAGCCAGTCTCTTCAAAGCCAGGCATGCAGAGCCAGCCATCTTCCAAGGATTTGGCATCTTATGAAGATGATGCGTTTGCTTTGCTGAAGAACAGAAAGAGTGGAACAGCAGCAAAGGCCAAAACAAAAGCCAGAGCTGCTAAAAAGGACAAGGTGATGAAAAAGCCAGCAGCTGCACCTGCACACAGCGAGAAGTATGGGTGCTCAAGATGCAGAGGGAATGTGAAAGGATGTGACGTTTGCTGGGATCCCAATTTTGCAGGGGTCAGGCTGCCTGGAAGGCAGGCGTGGACCAAATTCATGGAGAAGAGAAAAAGGGATGCTTTGACCAGGTGAGAAGGTCCCTGCCAGAGCACTGCTTGGGTGAGGCCATTTGCTTCCATGCAAATGCCAGGGGTGAAGCAGCAGGGGTGCTGTCCAAAAAGGGGCATTCAATGCCAAATCAATCTGACCGCTTAGACATGGAAAAAGGACAGCTGGCATTGCCAGCTATTCATGGCCAGTTCAAGCAATAAGCTTTGCCTTTATGTTTGTTTGCAATCAGTCAGTAAGCTCATGTTGTCAGCAGTCAGCCAGCAGGCTCATGTTTTCAGCAGTCAGCCAGCAAGGCTCGTGTTTTTGGAGCAGCTCTGTGCTGGGTTGGGCAGGACATGTAATGCATAGATGTGCCCTGTGTGTCTTCAGCGGTTCAAATGCCAAGGCCGTGGCAGGAACATGACATGCAGCTTGCAAGAAGGACAGCTGAAGCATGTGAGCACCAAGCAGTAGCAGCGAGACAAGTTCAACTTGTGCACCCAGCAATGTGGCACATAGGCACTTGCAAAGGCAGGGGCCTGTGGAGGAAGTCCTTCCATGGCTTCATGAGGACTGACCACGGATGCCAGCCAAAGAACTGTGCATGCTGTGAGGTCCCACCAATGTGCCAGTTGTGTCACTACACTTGGCTGAATGAGCTGAGCCAGCAGAGGAGGCTTGTCTTGGAACAGTTTCACAGTCAGCAGATGAGTTGGGAGGAGTTTGAGGCATACAGCAGCTCGAGTGACAATGGTGACCCTTTGGCAGCTGGCAGCAAAGGGGCACCTGTCAGCAAAGCTGCAGTTGGCCGCAAAGGCACCGCTGGCAGGAAAGGTGAAACTGGCAGCAAGGGCCCCGCTACAAGCAGGAAAGGCAGGAACAAGATGCCCCCTGCTTGGGCTACTGCTTCGGTGCCTTCTTCAAGCAGGAGCTGGAAAGGCAAAGGCATCTCAGAAGAAGATGGTGCTGGTGGCTATGGCCAAGGTGCTGGGAAGCAATCTTCAACGTTTCACCACAAAGGTGGGGAGGCTAGTGAGAAATAGATATGTGGCTTTGTGCAGCAAAAGGCATGGGCAGCTTCAGTGCTGGCAGCAGTCTTGCAGCAGTCAGCCACTTTCAGGCTCATTGCATTGACACACTTTTCAACAGTCAGCCACTTTGAGGCTCATTGCATTGACACATCTTTGCAGCAGTCACAGCCAAATCATTTGTGTTTTGGGTGTGCTTTGGGAACCGGCCCTATATGAACTTATGCTGAAAGCTTTGGCTGCAGACACACAAACGCACAGCCAGTCCTCACACATGCCCTTGCAGAAACAATCATGCTTGCAAGCTGCAAAGCTGTTTTGCTGCTGCCACCTTTGCTTGCTGCACTTTGAATGTGGCTGCTGGCTCTTCTCTACTTTCTGCTGCTGCAGCCCTTCTTCTTGTCACAGGTGCTACAGTGAGCCAAGGAGCCGAATGCCCTTAACTAAAGAACAGCAATGAGCCTCAAAGTGGCCGCTGAAGCCATAGTAGGCCTTTCAAGGTTTGTGCAAGTTCAGATGCCAGAGAATGGAAAGCCATGGCCATGCCATGCAATGCTTCAGCAAAGCAAGCGAGGGACTCAAAGCTCAAGCAGATCAATAAGTTGAGGAGGTCTGTTCCATATGTTTCAGCAGCAGCACTGGAAGCAATTGTGAAGGAAATTGCAAAGGAAGGCATCCCACAGCTTTCAGGCAGAAAGCACATGAGAGAGGGTGCTTCCAATCAGCTTGCAGAAATAAATGGTTTTGGCCCTTTGCTGCAGCAGTTTGATGCTGTGACCTTGCAACAGAGTGTGGTGAAACTCACAATGGTTAACTTCCTGTCCCTGCTTTCAGGTGCATTTGGGCAAGGAGGGTCTTACCATGACCTCATTATGAAGACACACTTGGCAAAGCCAAGCACCTTCACTGATCCTTGGGGGGTCTGCATCTATGCAGATGAACTGCACCCAGGGAACCAGCTGTCCTTGAAGGGTGCAAGAAAGCTGTGGGCAGTTTATGCCACACTGACATCCTTTGGGCAAGCAGTGATGTCAAACTCTGCAGCTTGGATGGTGCTGTTTGTGTGCAGAAGTGAGATTGTAAACCAGCTTGATGGCAACATTGGCCAATGCATCAAACTCTTACTGCATTCCATCAACAACCCCTATGGCAACCCAGCCTATGGAGTGCCACTGCAGTGTGGTGGCACAAGAATAAGGTTGTTTCTACAGCTGCAGATGTTTTTGCAAGATGGTCGGGCAATGAAATACACCTTCAGTGTGAGAGGTGATGGGGCATCCAGATTCTGTCCAATGTGCAAGAACCTGTTTGTGCTCAAGGCAGCTGTTTGCAGTGAAGAAGATGATGAGGATTGCAGTATGATGTGCAAGACTATAAAGCACTCTGAGCTTGACCTATGCACAGACAGTGAGCTCTTCCAAGCTTGGGACAGGCTTGCAGACCGTCGTGGCAGTGTGAGTGCAGGGGATTGGAAATTGTGGCAGCAAGCTACTGGCATGACTTTCACAGCACATGGGCTGCTGGAAGACAAAAGCCTCAGGCACATGGTGAAGCCATTGAAGCAGTGGTGCCATGATTACATGCATGGCATGTGCAGCAATGGTGTGATGAACTCCCTCATTTTTTTGGTGTTTCAATCAATTTCCCAGAATGGCCTCAATGTTTGGAATATCATGTTCAGTTGGCTTCAGCTGTGGACCTTTCCACAGGCAACAAGGCACAGCAAGGTGCACCAGCTGTTCACCAACAAGAGGGTGGAGTCACACAAAAAGGCCAGGAAGCTCAAAGCCCAAGCTTCAGACATTTTGAGCCTGTACAAGATGATTGCTTTTTATTTGCAGACTGTGTGCATGAAGGCAGGCCTCTGCATCAAGCAATGTCATGCATATTTGTGTATGTGCACTGTTCTGGACCTCTTGCAAAGTGTGCCTCATGGGGTTGTGACAGCCAAGATGATCACAGCTTCCGTGGAAGCAGCTCTGGAAGCCATGCGTGCTGCTGGGTGGCAATCAGAAATGGTCCCTAAGCACCACTGGATGCTGCACTATGGTGATGCTCTAAGAAAATTCCAGATGCTGCCAGCATGCTGGAGCATGGAGAGGAAGCACAAGTTGCTGAGGAGGTTTGCAGACCCCATTCAAAACACAAGCAAATACGAGCTGTCTATGTACCATGAAGTCTTGACACAAGAGCTTACAGAATGGCAGCAGGAAGGGGTCTTTGCAAATGGGGTGGGGCTCCTTGCCCCACACCCAGCACCGAAAAAGCTTGCTCTGTTTCTGCAGCAGAACTTTGACTACCTCTTGGGGGTGGAGGCTTGCAACACAAGCCACCGGTGCAGGCTTGGGTGTGGTAGCACTTGCTCCAAAGGAGATATGATTTTGTTCAATGACCCTGGCAGCAAGCATCACAAAGACTTGGCCTTTTCTTGTGGGCAATGCTGGTGCCACTTCGAAGTGGAAGGCATTGTGTACACACTTGCTTCAGAGTTTGCTTTGAAATCCTTTGATGGGGGCCAAGGGAAAGCTGAATGGGAGCAGTTGGACACACATGTGGTGTTGCCTGCTGAGGAAATCCAATGCTCTGTAGTGTACAATCTGGCTAGCAATGGCACTTTGACAACACTTGTGCCTTACCACCTGTGCCCCACGCGGGCAGTTGACGGGGAAGTGCAAAAGGGTGCCACGTGCCAAACATGTGTTCATTCAGCCAGTCAGCACAGTGTGCTCATTCAGCCAACCAGCCCATGGGCTCGTGTCACAGTTCCAGGCAGCAGTCAGCACAATGTGCTCATTCAGCCATGCAACAAGCCCAGTAACCTCAGCCACATGTAGGCTCACTTGCAACCAGCACACATGGCAACCTCAACTGTGGCTTGCAATGGGGGTGTGCATGGGCCTTTGATGATACTCCGCAACTGGCGGTGTGCAAGTCTATGTTGCAGCACATGCTGTTTGCGCTTCTGCAGCTTGCTGTGCCGTTTGTGACCTGCTTCTTGAAAGCACTGCAGCGCTGCCCCATGCAGCATGTCTTTAGAAGCCTTGCAAGCAATCTGGTGCACCCAAAGGTGCTCCTCTTGGCAGGGGCTTCATGGAAAATTGGCTCCCTGTCTCAATGGATTTCAAATTTTCAAAGCCTGGGCAAAGGCGCGCCTGTCCATGTTTTTTTGAGCTTAGATTGTGCAAGTTAATGCAAGTTAATTGCTAGCTAATTATTAGCTAGTGATTTCTAATTTTTTTATAATTAACATACCTAATTATGTTAAAGTACTAGAAGGCTATACCAATTCACCGGCCCATCTAAGTGGTGGGCGGGGGGAAGTGGGCCCCACGTGTTGCGCATGACACGTGCAGTCTGCTGGGTGGGGGGGAGGGGGCCAGGCGTGCATCAATACCTCTTAATTGCACAGGCCAATATGGATAGTTCAGCCTTTCTGTTCTTTAGGGGAGGACATATTTACCATGCCAAGAGAGCACAACGGCACAAGCTGTCAGCCCCGATCACCTAAATCATCAAGTCCATGATCATGCCTGTGAGCCCAAAAAGCATTGAATGCACAAACGACGCCAGGATTGAATGCAGAAACGACACCAAAATTGAATGCACAGACGACCCCGTGACCGTTCCACATGGCCTGAGCCGGGGATGCCTGAGCTGCTGCAGCAGCCTGAGCTGGCGCCACCAGCGGTGCCAGCTCAGGCGGCGAAGGGGCCGCCGCCTCAGCGCCGCCCTTGGCCGCCGCCTTCGCCGCCGTCTTCACCCGCCACCGCCGCACCGATGCGCCGCCCGGGGCTTCAGCCGCGGCTTCGGCGGGCGCCTGCGGCGCAGCGGCCGGCGCGGGCGCCGCTTCGGCCGGCGCCGGCGCCTTCCCCTTCCTCCGCTTCTTCGCCTCCGCTTCCGGCGCCGGAAGCGGCGGAGGGTCCGGTCCCGGCGCTGGAGATTCCCAGAGAAGACGCTGGAGCTGCGCCAGAAGGAAGGCCAATCCTTGGTCAATACAGATCACAAAGACTTACGAGACAGAAATACGAGACAGACTGACGACTTACGAGACAGACATAAATCAACCCAGTCACACCATGGCCAGACCATGGCCAGTGCAGGCTAACATAAGGACTCTCTTCTGGACTGTCGTGCCAGTCGCCAGTAACACAACCCTCTCTGGTGCTTGTCGCTCGGAAACGGGAGAAGCTGAACAGCTCCAACATCCACTGGTTCATTTGGGAGCTTCTTCTTCTTCTTTTTCTTTCCAGGGGGTGAGGGGGGGGGTGGTGTGAAACGTGCCTGGCTTCCCCCTCCGGGCGAAACTGGGCAGCGGGGCAGGCTAACAACCCAAGAACATCCAACAGCCCAGCAGCCCAACAGCCCAACAACAGCAGGCCAACAAAACCATCAGCAGCCCAACCAAGAGCCCACCAAACCAACAGCCCCGGAATTTAAAAAAAAAGGACAAGGTCTTTCGGGGCTTCGGTTGGCCGAAGGCTCGCCAGCTGCCCCAGGTGCGCACGTTGAACCAGCGGCTCTTGGCATCCGGCGCCGTGGCAATCCACCCGGCGCCTTTCTTCCTCAGAGGCTAAAATTGGTGCCGACATCCGCTTAGGCGCCACCCATCAGAAACCCTGGAATCCTGAGGGTCTCGATTGTTTTGGGCCCTCAATGGTGTTCAAGTCTTTTGAAGGGCTGAGGAATTGGTCGTGGTTGTCCATTGGAGGGTGCGGGGGTGTGCATTGGAGGGGTCATGAGGATTCCCCCTAATAGCAAGCAGAAACATGGTCTCCACGAGGTGCAGGACTTCGTCCATCCACAGTAGGGTGGTTGGGTGGGTTTGAGGGTAGGTGATTCATGCCAGGGCCCTTGATTTCCCAACTAAACTGAACAAAAAGGACAGGGTAGCTCTTTTATTGGTAAAAATCAACTCGGAACAAACCATCTTTTTGCGGGGTCCCCTCAAGTGGTTACATTTTGAGGTCTTCTCACAATTCATGAGACCCCTGGCTTAATGATTAATAGGGCCTCCCACCTTTTACCGGGGAATCATCATGTTTGGAATCGAACACGTATTCATAGTATGGGCTTTTTCCTTCAGGGTCAACATTCCCTTGGGGATGCTCTCTCACTGTTTCCCTTCGAGCCACAATTTCGGTGGTGAGGAAACACAAAGCCAACAGCTTGAAAAACGTGAGCCCCATACGGCTGGAAAACAAGCAAAGGACCTGCATGGTGAGCTCCCCCCCACTGGAAGCTCATCATAATATAGACCTCACCCCCAACTGTCTATCCCCCTCCCTCTCCGAACGTGTACCCCTGCTGTACCTCTAATGGCCCCAACCTGCACACCTAGATATGCTGCTAAAAGGGGGGGGGTTGCGGCTGGAGCAGTGGAAGAATGCAGGAGACAAAACCCAATCCAGCCCACACCTAGAAAACCCAGAAAATGCCAGCAACACCTGAAAGGATTCCAATCCGCTTCTTTTCTTTTGCTTGAAAACCTAATTTCTTGGCAAAACCAATCCCCATACCGGCGATGGGATGACCAAGAGTTTGCTCATACTGCTAGCAAACTGTTTTGACGTACCCCGCCAGTATTTCGCCCCCAAAGCCCACATGTGGGGCACACTGAAAACAAGATCTTCAGTCTTCAGATTCTGTGTCTGATTGAACCTTTTTGGTAGGGTATTGTTGGAGGAGACCGCACTTATAGTTCTGTCACCCCAAGTGTTAGGTTAAAGGGATGCAACCCAGGTTTGTGACTTGGAGAGCCCGAGAAACAGCCAAAATCGTGACCCCAAATTCATGTTCAGGTTCTTTAATAAGTTGTAGCCCTCTCAACCACCGCGACTTGGACGGATACTAGTTTTGACATTGGATTTGGGCAGTTGGCCCAAAGCTTCTGGAAATGATTCTTGGATGTTCAACCAACTTAGTAGTTTGTAATCATCTCTACTCTTGGTATGGTAGCAAACAACTTTGTTTTTTGCAGACCCCTGTAAATCCCCCGGCGACCTCGCCTACCGAGAGCTCCTCCGCGACCTTTTCCCCGTGGCGCCACGCCCTCTAAGGTCTTTCCCCTAAACCTGAGCCCCTGGGCAAACGGATTCACATCGGCTGCAATCTGCTGACGAACATCTCCAAGCGAAGGCACACGATTGACACTCCCAAAAAATGAGTGTTCGCTTGAACCCGATCTTGCATCTACGCATCCTCAGAGGATGGCTCCCCATTGGCTTTAAGCCAAGCAAGTCTGGCCTTCGCATTGGCTCGAGTTTTCAGCATCTCACCTTCATCCTGAAGGGCATACCGGCCGAGCTGCAAGCATGTGCGGATCGCGGTGGGATCCATTGCTTTGGTCAGAGCATCTGCAATCTGTGCCCCACTCGGCACCCATCTCAGAGTTATCCCCGACTTCAACTGTTCCTTAATCAAACGGGCCTGAAGAAGTACTCTAAACTCTTGGCAATTGGGTGGTGCAGTGCGGCTCACCAAATCATAGAGGCTTTTGCAGTCCGTGGCAGTGGTGGTTCCTGTCAGGCCCTGTGCTGAGACCGGGATGGGAGGTACCTCTTCTTCAGAGTAAGTGACACTTGCAATTGCTGGAGGAAGCTTCAGAAGGGTCTGATCTCCGAGTTTCCAGGCATCGGACGGTGATATCATCCACGACCAAAACAGTCTAATCCACGACACGTTGTCAAGGGCTTGGGCTAAAGCCATGGTTTCTGCTGCCAACGTGGAGGTTACAACCTTTTGGATTTTCTTCGAATGCCATGAAATGGGATTAACGGGACTCCTCTGGTTCACTTCCAATTGAGTGTTGGTTGCAAATATGAACATCCCTTGATATGCGTCCGTGGTCTTGGCTGACATGAAAGAGGCATCTGAGAATGTCAAGAACCTCACGTCCTGAAAAGGAATGGGCTGAATCTGAATGCTTACCTGCGAATTGGCTTTGGCTTCATGAAGCAAACGGTTGCCATCAATTAAATCCTGTACCTGGGCCTGATTTACCCTCCCTTGCATAAGTCCCAACCGGTGTGACAAGTCTGGGCGGGTGTTGACGGCAGCATACTGAAGGCTACCAATCAAGGCACGGAACTGCTGGCGTTCAGATTCCGACACGGATTCCTCGGGATTGTTCCGTCTGGAACGGGCAAGGACAATTGGATCGATGTCCTTCACATACTCTTCCTGCTGAAGCACAATCTTCCCTGACCTCTCTTGGCGAATTTGAATCCCAGTGAATTTGAACACTTCACTCTTTTTGGCACCAAAAGGGAATATCTTTTCCAGTTGCTGGATGGCATCATCAAACACAGCATCTCCACCACAAAGGCCGTCATCTACATGCACACCTATGGCTCCATGGACAGTGTTGGTTCTGGGATCAACATGAAGAAACAAACAAGGGTCAAATGGGCTCACTTGAAAGTTCAGTCCCAGAAGAGTCTTTCTGAATTCTTCATACCACAGATATGGTGCGTCCACTCTACCATAAGCTCCCTTCAAGAGTTGACAAATTTCGGATGGCTGTAGTTTCATCTGCTCTCGCATTTCACTGGGCGGTTCCATACCGAGCAATCGTTGATCCTTGGCGCTGCCTCTCAGAAAGGCAGTTTTCACATCGAAGGATGAGAGTTTCCACCCTCGGCTGGCAATCATCTGCAACAGCAACATTCTGCCAAGTCTGCTGAGAGTTGGGCTGTCTCTTGGAATGTTTTCAATCTCAGGGTCCTCATATCCTAACACAACCAAACGGGCCTTAGCTTTCTTTGATGGTTTCTGAGGTACCTTGGTATTGTCAGCATCAACATCCTTCCAAGTGAGAATCCATCGACATCTCAGGATATTCTCTTCAGGCAATTGATGTCGCAGGATCTTGGTCACGGTTCCGGTGTCCAGCCATGATGCAACTTCCTGGTGTTTCGCTGCTTGAAACAGTTTCTGCTCCTCAGGCTGAAGACCCGCCAGTTTAACTTCGGACTTTTGGCGCTTGGCTGCGGAAACCACTAAACCAAGGTGTTCCTCCTCCCCATGATGTGCCCATCGATCCAGATCTGCGGCTGTGAGAAAGACTTCACATTTCCATGCTTCTGTGCTCTGAAACAGACTGGCGTCATCCTCCGGCACAGGAACCTCTACCCCATCTGGTACCCTGGTTTCCCCTATCTCTGGAATGCCTGATGTTTCAGTCTGCGAGGGTGCCCTAGACACTGAGGGTTCAACATCGGGTTGCTCTATTTCGGGATTTCGTTCTGGGTGCTCACTGGTCGGCGCACTCTGATCCGGCCGGGAATGGGATCCTGATGGGATTTCTGGTGGAGCCCCAGTTGCTGGTGCCCGAGTTCGAGGTATGGTCAAAGTGTCAGGCACACGCGTCCAATCCTGCAATTGCACGACTCCGGGTGGAATGATCTGCTGAGTTGGACCTTGATGTTCAACCTTGCTAAACTCAACTGCGGATGTGGGACGCACATGTTCAGGTGGTGCACGGAACAGCTTTCCCGACATCGTGACCCAGGTGACTTCTTGGCCTTCTTGTTGAACAACCTTCATGGGACCTATCCAGGCCCCATCACCGACTTTCTTAGTTTTCCATACCATGACCCAATCCCCTGGCTTGAAGTCACTTCGGAAGGGTCGTGGGCGACTCACAAGTGCTCTCCGGATGGCTTGATCATTATCAAGTTGGACAAAGGCGCGGCGTGCCGCCTCACGGCGTTGCAACTCTCTTCGGAATCGCACTCCTTCCGGAGTTTGGGACTCTGCCAATGCATGCGCGGGAATTTCAACATCTGATGTGACGGATGCGGCTACCCGAGACAGCTTCCCAAACACAAGCACTTCGGGCGGAAAACCTCTTACCCTGGTCCACTGGTTCTTTACCATGCAAGCCTGGGCTAACGCACACTGAAATTCATGGAAATCAGGGATGCCAACATCACGGTCCATCCGGTTGAGGATTTCCTGCAAAATGCCTCCATGTCTTTCTGCCTTGGCGTTTTGCCAATGTCCTTCTGCCGCAATGGTGGTTCCTCTGATGTTGAATCTTTGAAGGAAACTGGCAAACATGTCTGAATTCAATTCCCCTGCGGAATCAACATGGAGGTGGTATGGCGCTCCAGCCCACTGAATCCACCCTTGCAGCACGGCGTTGATGGCACCTTCCGAATTTTCATGCTGCACGGCAACGGCTGTTTGATAACTGGTGGCGTAATCTACAAAGTGGTAACAGTTGAATTCTTGGCCTGCTTGGTTCTTCCAACTGATTCCATCCATGGCTACAATGTCACCAAAATCTAAATCGTCCTTGACTGCCGCTGACCTCTGAATCTTGGGTCTCTGCAACTCCTGGCAGGTTGAACACTTCATGTCCGCAACGGCATTGACCATGTCACTCGGCCAATTCTGCTGTCGGAGGACATTTTGCAATTTCTGGCAATGTGGGTGACCAAGGTTTCCATGCACCTTGATGAGTGCCCTGCGCTGCTTGGGTGGCAGTTGCAAAAATGCCGGCCCATGATCACTCGAAGTCAAATCTATGATTTCTCGTTGAGTGAGGTCCTCAGTCACGCCTTGCGATTCCAATCTCTGCAATTCGGCTTCGCCCTGCGGGTCAGGATCTCGCTCCCGTGGAGGCTCGGGCGGCTTTGTTTCACTGACATTCCCATACCCAATTATGCTAATGCTTGACGGTGGCATGGGACGGTAGATCTGCTTGGTCAACAATTTTTCCCATTTTTCCCAGTTTGGTTCCACTTCAATCTTTCCAGAACGTCTGTGAACAAAGGCCATGCGTCGGTACGGTGCTGCTCCAACGTCCTTTTCCTTGGCAAGTGGTTGATGTCTACTGACCCCTCTACCCACCATGACGTATTTTAGTTGGGCATCATTCCAAGCACTTTGCACGGCATCAAACAAGGCTCCTTGCTCAATCACCTGTCTTTCCCTTGGAGGTGCACTCCTACGGGCCAACTCAAAAATCGGCTCCCAAATTTCCTTCGGATCTGCCTGAATTCTGGGTCGTTTGCTGGACTCTGGAGTCTCTGGCTCGGGATATTCCCGGGGACGACGGATCTTGAAGCGAATCCTCCGCTTCTTCAGGATTTTAACGGCTTCACTTACGGCCGTGCCCGTCCCCGGTTCGGATTGGCGCTTGTTGGCCGGACGCTCGGACTGCACGGGAAATGCATCTGCCACAGTGACCGATGATGGCAATGCTGACTGAATCAACAACTTTGCTATTTGACGGGCGAACTTCCGTGGATACTGTTCAGTGAAAGTGGACCGATTCATCCTGCCAGTCTCTGTGACCACACTTCCTTGGACTTGCTGATGTGAGTGGTCTCGGTTACAGAACCGATTCGAAAGCATCTGCCACATGCGATCATCTGTGGTCAGGACGTTCATTCGCTTTCGAATTGGCATTCCGGATTCCGGATCACAAAGCTGACCGACACGACACATGTCAAAACGGCAGGACTTCGTGTTCTGGTGCACCGGTTTCATCTCAGGGCAATCAAACATCTTGGATCCCTCTGGTTGCTCCCAATGCAAATGTCCACCCATCTGAACCTGATGTTCTGCCAGCACGATTCCTAGGGCAATTTGCCAGCACGCATCTGCACGATTCTGGCACGCTTGCTCCCAGGCTTCTAGCGACCGGCTGGCATTGAACTGTGACCATTTGCACCAGGCCTTGCACACCGGACTGAACCACACATGCTTCGGCTTCCGTTGCACCAGGTGTTGAAACAATGTGCGACGCCCGGAGGTGGTGCTCAGATCAGCACTCCCTTGATGCATGCGGATTGCCCTGCCTCCCAATTGATTGACCTGGTGAGTGATCTGGCTTTGGTGGCTACAAAACACTTCAAGAACGTCAATCTGGTACTTAATGGGCGATCCCTTAACACTCTGACGGGTTTCCTCTAATTCCTTGTTGAATTGATTTACCCAGGTCCGAATCTTTCCGGCCGGAGTGAGGGACCTGTCGACTGGCATGCTGTGCAAACATTCCCGGGGAACCGTATGAAGCGCATCATGCCACTGTTGATCACTGACTGTTGGCGTATGCTGTCTGAAATTGTCTGGTGGCATGTGGCTTGTTTGCACACTCTCGGATGCGCTCACATGTCCGTCTCGGTGCCCTTCAGCCGGTCCCGCTGATGCAGGTGTTGGATCACCTCCTGCAAGGCCTTCTCGATGTTGCACATCCGGCTCTGCAGTGCCTGCACATCCGAGTCGGTCTGGCTTCCCTGAGACTGGTCCTGTTGCGGGATCTGCCACTGGTCCTCGTCCTCCTCCCACTTGGTGATCTGATCCTTGGGACTCTGTTTCAATGCCACTGCCATTCTCTTCAGCTGACTGGGCTGTTCCTCCATCTCCAACGTCCTCAGATGCACATACTGGATGAACGTCTGGTGCTCGCGCTTGCTGGACCCCTCGTAGTGGCTCACAAACCAACTGGTCCACTTCAGGTCGCTGAATGCCTTGGCAAATGACTGTCCCTTCTTGGCCGCTCCAAATGCGATCTTCTCGTGCTCCAGTTCGTCCCTCGTGAGAGTCTCGACTGGTGGCTGTGTCTCTTCCTGGATCATCTTCTGAAGGTTCTTGAGGCGGTCGGCCAGTGCTAGCGACATTGGTGTCTCTCGGACGTTTCACTTCGTGGTCGGTGACACCCTGCACACTGGCTTGAGCACACTGATCATTCAGATTCGCATTATCACTTGGCAACTCACCTCTACATTTGCTCAAGGGGCTCACGGTCTGGAAAGGCTCAATCTGGATTGCACTCACTCTGACTTTCAGCTCACACGGAGCGGGCGGTGCAGCATCTATTGTGCTATGGCTGATAAGGGCCGTGTCACTCAGGTCATCTGGCAATATGTCATTGAAATCAAGCAGAAACAGATTTCGGCTGGACAAATGCACGGTCACTGTTTTCTGAAGTTTCTGGAATGTGATTTCTTGCCGACCTGTGTCTATGACAGCTCCCAGTGAACACAGCAATGCATTCGAAATGAGAAATGGTGTGCCGCCTTCTACAACTGCAATTTTCACACACAGCCCCTGCTTGTTGATTGGTACCATGAGTGCGGTGTGGCTCGTGAGGGTGCTTTGATTTCCAAAACGAAACACCATGCGGCAAGCACACTTTCTGACACTCTGGCGTACCAACTTCGGCAACCCATCCAAAAACTCTGACACCTGCCGACTTCCCATGACGCTCTGTGAGGCTCCGAGGTCCACAACACCTTTGGTTCCATGTGACGCAAACAACGTTTCCATCACTTCAGTGTTGGAGGCGTGTTGGGAAGTGGCTGGAATCAACGGTGGCTCCTGCTTTTCACTTCTTCGGCGGATCACTTCTCTAAGATTCCTGCGTGCGGGCCAGGAAACTGTGGTGTGACATGCTGTGAAAACCTCATGGACCTCCTTTGAACACAAATCTGACATGGATGAGTCCTGAAAGTTCAGGGCGATCTCTGGAATCTGCATGAGGGCTTCCGACGTGTTGTGCTGGGGTTCACTTCCGGATGCGGCAAATGACACTGGATACTGACCACTGGAGGCTGACTGCTGTCCCTTGTTCGGGCACTCTTGTTTCCAGTGACCACGCTGCCCACACAACCTGCAGTTGGACTCCATGATGCGCTGTGACAAGGTCTTCTTGCCTTGTCCCTTGCCGGAAGTCCATTTGCCTTTGGACTTGCCCTTGCCTTTGCGAGGAGCCCAAAAACCACGGTACTTGGCCTTGTCCCCCAAACGTCTGCGGGCATCCTGATATGTGGAAAACAGTGCGGCGAGCTCGGTATCATTTTGCAAGGTCTCGGTGGCCGCATCCTCAAACTGAGCCACCAGAATTGCATCTTCATCTCCTTCACACCGCAACTGCTCCTGAATGTCTTCCTCTGTGAGACCCTCCATCTGAAAGGCATCTGCATCTTCCCCTTCATCTTCTCCGGCATCTTCTAGATGAAGTGTGGCCTGATCATAGGTCTTGTTGCGACTCTTCTTGATGCCCGTGTAGTCCTGAAAGAAACTTGTGCCCAACATCCGAACTGCCGCATTCACCTTCGGCATGGTAAGGACATTGCCGGCCTCTGCTCCACTCTCCACGAGAACGCGCTTCTTGTCCTCGGGTGCGAGTTGAGAGTTCCTCAAAACAACATAGGCTTGGAGCTCTTTGATGTCGAGCCCTTTCTGTAACATCTCCAACCATGCCACATCTGCTCTGGCCAGGTAGGAGTCGTTTGTCTCATCTCCCTTCTGAGTGATCTTGAATAAGGCTCGCTCGGCGGCTTCAAACTTCTTCTCCAATGGCACTTGACCCCAAGTGCCTCCCAGGATGGAAATTATCTTCTTCACCGCCTCCATGTCGCCCGTCTTGAGCTCTGCCTGTTGTAACTGAAGCTTCTGAAAGGCTGATCCACTGCAACCCAAGATCAACCTGGTGATGAGCTCCGGGTACTTGTCCTTCGGCCAGACATTGGCCACCAACTCCACCTTCTGCGACCATGTCTCCAAATTCTCTCCACGGCTCGGGTCGAAATTCGGCACGAGCTGCGCGATCTGCGTGGGAACCCCTGTGAATCCCCCTCCTGTTTCTCCCTGCGCCATTGCAACCAGCGAATGCGGTCCTCAAAACTGCAATCACCCAACTGCAAAAGCCACTGCACCTGGTCTCTCGTTCAGACCTCCGGTTTCTTTCCACCTCCCTGGCCTATCGTCCAGGCCGCCGGCAGCGTCTCCCTGAGACTGAAGCTGCTCCGCTACCAATGTAAATCCCCAGGCGACCTCGCCTACCGAGAGCTCCTCCGCGACCTTTTCCCCGTGGCGCCACGCCCTCTAAGGTCTTTCCCCTAAACCTGAGCCCCTGGGCAAACGGATTCACATCGGCTGCAATCTGCTGACGAACATCTCCAAGCGAAGGCACACGATTGACAGACCCCCAGTAAAAATGAACAGAACCAACAAACTAAAAAACCAAACAACATGCCAAGAACAGTGAAATAATGGTTATTTTTCCGGGCTATGAGGCATTGAAGCCCCCCAAGGTTGACCCCGGATTCATGAACCCCTGCATTTTAAACGGGGAAGTGTTCCAGTTTCGTGGTTTTCCCCGCCAAACCAGGGGTCCTAGAGATAGGACGCGTCTATATTTGTCCACATGTACCACGGTCCATGCCCAGTAACATAACACCGATTGAAACCCAGGCAGGCTGTACTAATGAGAGATATTACTCCTGGGTTCTCGTTCCTTCCACGAAAACCCAGGCTGTACTACCAAAAATACTCCGGGGGGTTCAGAAGTTCCTTCGCCAAAGTCTTTGGTCTCCATCCCCACTAAACCCAGGCAGGCTCCACTACCGAAAAATACTCCGGGGGTTCCCGATCAGAAGGAACATTCTCTTCCGGGACCAAATGGTGGGAGGGCAGTACTACTGAGAGAATCTCCGTGGTTCAAATAATCCTATGTACCAGGATCCATCCCCACTAAAGCCCAGGCTGTGCTACTGAAAAAATCCTCCGGGGTTCGGAAGTTCCGTCGCCAAAGTCTTTGGTCAAACCCAGGCAGGCGGCACTTTCCGAAAAATCATTCCCCCTTGATAGGTTCCCAATCAGAAGTTCCTTGGTCACACGTTCGCCACCCTCGTTGGCCAAAGAATAGGGAAGTACCCAAATCAAACCACCAACTCCCCCCCCCAAAACGAAAAAAAACATCAAACCACACAACCCCCACCCCCCCACCCCAAAAAAAAAGAAAAGAACAAAACAACAACTAGAAACGGAAGGTACCCCTTCGCCAAAGTCGTAGCGTCAGGGCCCCCTTGGCGCTCTTCACCTTGGCATCGTCCCAGGTCCGAAGTCCACTCGGCAGCTCCTCGCCAAGACGCAGGCCTGCCAGGACCCAGGCCCAAAGAAAAACAAATCCCAAAACCGCGTGGTTGTTGCTCTGCTTTTTTTGTTTCTTTGGGGGCGGGGGGGGGGTCAGTATGTGTTTGATGTTTCTTGTTTGTTTGTGTTTGTTGACGAGGGGGGGGGGGATGTGATTGCTTTCTTTTTCAATGGGGGGAGGGGGACGTTCGTTTTCTTTTTGAATCGGGAGGGGGGGGATGTGGTTGCTTCTTTCTTTTCTTGAGGGGGGGGAATCGGGGGGATGTGTTTGCCCCTTTCTTCTTTGTGGGGGGCGGGGGGATGTGTTTTTTTTTTTTTTTTGGGGGGGGGGTCAGTATGTGTTGTTTTTTCCTCTTTGTTTGTCTTTTTGAGGGGGGGGAAATGTGATTGTTTTCTTTTTCAATGGGGGGAGGGGGACGTGTGCGTTTTCTTTTTGAATCGGGAGGGGGGGGGATGTCGTTGCTTCTTTCTTTTCTTGAGGGGGATGTGGTTGCTTCTTTCTTTTTGTGGGGGGGGATGTGTTTGCGTCTCTGTTTTTTTTTTTTGGGGGGGGGGTCGCCCAAAAAATGACGAGCCACCCGTACTGTGGATTGGCGAATTCCTTTTTGAACCTAAGAAGCCCTGAATGATTTGATTCCCCGCGATAAACACCAAAAAATAATAGTTTCCCATGGAATTACAGCGGGAGTTCGTCCACCCACATCATTACTCCCTCTCCATTTGCTAAAGTTCCCTGGAAAAAAATGCAAGATATGCCCACTAGCTTGCGAAACAACACCACTACACTCTTGGCTTATCTGGGCGGTCCTCAGATCCTTTAGTGGGAAAGCTTGCTTTTAGTGGGCACCACCTTTCAGCTAAAAACCTGCCGAGCCTTTCTGGACCCGGACGATGCGCTGGTTCCGAACCGCCCCAGTTCTGGGAAGCCCGACGGTGTAGCCATTTGATTTCTCTTTTCATGTCACAATGTGGGGGTTGTCTCGTCTTGAGTGTACCCAACTTTGCTTGAGGGGCCTAAAGGCAAACACCATGAGGACAACCATTCTAGTATCCGTTTGTTTGACGGTTAAAGGTGAACCAAGAGGAACACCATTTTCGTATCCATGTTTTTGTTGGGTTTCAATTGCAAACCCCCCCTTTGCGCTTCTCGCATCCCATCCCCTTTCGCATCCGACATCCCGCATCCCGCGCCCCGAGCCTGGCTTGCTGGGGTCAAAGTGGAGCTCCGCCCGCAGCGCCTTCTCCCCCTCGCCTTGGTTGCTGGATGGACCCCCCTGCAAAAAGTTCTCAACTGTTGGGGGGGTTTGGGGAGTGCTAGGAAAAGTCTGCTTGCACCATGTGTTGACACTTTCTGTGGCCAAGGGTTCACAACAGGGACAATGATGCTTGGTTGCTGTTGATGCCTCTGCAAAAAGTTCTTCACTTTTTGGGCGTTTGGTGGGAAAAAACCCTTGATTTCAACCAAGAAGTAAAAATTTAAAGATCCGTTGCCCAATAGCAGTCAAGTGGCTCTGCCGGAAGCTAGCCACCAGCTGGTGGTACTGCGAGGCGTCCAAACGGCCCTCCTCCGCGGCTCTCGGAGCACGGCGGAGGGCGTAGCGCTTGACGGCTACACGCTGTTACTTTTGGCCAAATATTTGATCCTTCACGAATCTGCCCAGTGGTACCTTTTTTGTCCTTTTTTGCTTTGGGAAGGGTTCCCCTTTAAAGTCAACCAACCTTAAAATGGGTGCCCTTTTTTCCCATGGCCAGGTGGCGTGAGGGCTCCTACCGAGGGCTGCAACTGGGCATGTTTTTTCAATCCAGGGAAACCGCCAAGCAGCTGACTTTCGCCTCCCAAAAGGAGGTCTTGGGTTCTTGTTGTTTTGTTCGTCCCCTGCAGGGAAACATGAGAAAATAGGTTTGATAAAGGTCGACCACCATTTGTTTGTTGCATGCCCTTGGAGTACAAAAGGTCTCTCTGCGGCGATTCACACCCAAAAACTAAGAAAAGATAAGTTAAGGCTGTAAGTGAAGGGCCTAACTGGGGGAAACCACGGTAGAACCGGGGTTTGTAGCGGGAGGTAGGGCCGAATCTTCGAGTCTTGGCCAGTTCTGAGCTGCTGGGTCACAAGAACGCCTCCGGCGTGTGGGGGGGGAGGCCCCTCAAAGAGCTTGAGTTTTTTTGTTTTAATGAAAAACGCCAGGGTTACCTGTACTTCCAACCTGCAACAAACAGACAGGGTTCCAACTAACTGGGCATGTCTTCTGAGTTGGTAATTTGTTGGGTTTGGCTTTAAGGGTCAACTTGATGCGAACCTGTGAAAATCACCTAACAAAGAGGAAGCACGCTGTTGATGGTTCAAAACTAGCCCAAAGGCGAAACAAAGGGAGCCCTGGAAAAAGCCGTGGCATAAGGACAGTTTTGTTGCTGTTTTTTTCCCGAGCATTCCCTTCTGTTGCCTTTGTTTTTTAGGGAAGTTCGCCTCAACTTGAGAGGGGACATGGACTGCACACCGAAACAGACTCGCATGACACAACCAACACAGAAGGTTTTACTTCAAGACACTTCGCATGGTGAGTTTTCCTTCCCAGATGTATCCTTGAGGGACTGGAGCCGGAGTTGATTCCCTGGTGCATTGACACACCCAGCCTTTGAGTGGATTTCCATGGGAAAAAGCGCACTCTTGTTTTGGCAAGCAACGCATTTCCCTTTCCCAAGTTGCCCTACATACGATACTGGTAACTGGCAGAATCATGAAAATTCCAGCTAGTTGACTATAAAGAGACACCCATCTAAAATAAAGCTGAAAGGGCACCACTGGAGTCACTGGAGGTCCGGGCTACTATTCCATCTTTTTTGTTGGCAGTTGACTTTCAAGGGACACCGCAACAACAAAAAAGGGTCATCAGGCAAGGTCTGGGCTACCATCCTTTTTTGATAGTTGACTTTAAGGGGAAACCCCTCCCAAAACTAGGTCCTCCAGTGGAGAGGTTAGAATAAGGGTACCAACTGTTTTTCTGTAGTCTATTTTAGGGAAACCCTCCCAACCAAAAAGAAACGGTGAGAAAGGGCACTGGGGGACCAAGGAAAGGCTTGGGGACAGGTACAAACACCACATGCTCGCCGCAAGCGAAAACCCCCCCCCCGTCCTCGTCCCTTGCAGCGCCGGGCACCGTGAGCAGTGGGTGAGGCTCCATTGCTCATGCCATCCGACACTCAGGGGGTCAAGGTCTCCTCTCCAACATGCAAGTGACCCTATAGGCCCAGGACTTGCCCTTCGCTCAGTTGCCCAGTTCGGACCTGGCAATACAAGATCACCTTTCGGGACCTCATAAAATGGACCAGAAAAGCGGACACTAAAAAGGTTAAAAGGCCTTTTTTGGACAACTGAGTTTGTCCACGAAAGTAGTTTTCCCAAACCCCCTGTGAGCTTCCATCATTGGAGGGAGGGTAAATCGTCGTTGGGTCAAATGATTGTTTAATCATAGGCCAGTGATGCTAATAGTGTCTTTGTCACTCATTTCAGAGGGCAAGATGGTAGCAAGCGTCTGACCCAGTTGCCCGGCCTTCCCCGCAAGAGAACGAATGAAATAGAGGTACATCGAAACTCCAGCCCTCAGCCACATTCCCCAATTCCATTGAGCGCGCGAGGACATGCGCAGGCATGCATGGCTTTGCAGCTTTCGTCCAGTTGAAACCCGTGTGACGCCTTTGGGACAATTTGTCGCCCAACTTGTCTTTGCGTTTGACTTCTGCGCTTGGGGACTCCAAACGTCGCAACCCCAAAGAGAGGTTCCTTGATGTTCAGCAGCTGGCTGACTGACATGTGATGCGATGTGGCACTCGCGCCCTGCACGGGCAGCCTGGAAATGAAGTAACGGGGGGAATTCTCAGAGTACCACTGGTCCACCTGAATAGTAGCTTTTAAAATGGTGGCTTCCTTTTGGTGTGGAAAAGGATGGCCAAGTTGTGCGTCTCTTTTGAGGCGCCCTGAATCACCCACCAGATCAGAGCACCTGCTTGCATGGTCCCTTAGCTCTTGTTGGGTGTTTTCTGGGCCAAGCTCACTTCCTGGGCCCTAAACATGTCCGACCGTCTTATTTGACGCTAAAATGGGAAAACCAAACCGGTCCCTTCGTATCTTCGTTTTCAGTGGGCCCGTGAAAAAAGAACACGGTGCGGTTGCGAATCGGATTGAATCGGAGACAGTGTGCTGTGGGTCAAAACCAATGGTACCATTTTGGGGGGGAGGTGCAGCACCCATTTTAGTCTATTTAAGAGTCTATTTTACTGGGGATTGGGATGTTCACTAGGGTTTCCTGGTTTTGACCCATGGCCAGGTCAAGGTCTTTTGGGCCCTGGGCAAACCCGCGGGTGTCGGGATTGAAGGCGTGGGTGGTGAACATGGGGAGTAATTACCCCGAAACAAAAAAGGCGGCGTCCTGTTGGTGTGTTAGCTTCCCTCTGAGTTTGGATTAGCTTCCCAACTTCCTGGTTGGACCAAATTTTCCTTTCAAAGGGACCGGGTCCCAAACGTCAGGTCCCGGCGATTCATTTTGTGGGAGGGGCCATTTGGGGCCTCTGAGGACCTCCGACTTGAGATCCCCAGTCCAGCAACACCTCCCAGGCTTTCGTCTTGGCGCTACCTGGCAGTGAGACAGCCGCTTCTGGGATGCTTCTGGGTGGATGCCCGAAATACTGTGGATGGACGAAATCCTGCACCACACAAGAAACCCTAGAATGATGATTCCCCTGTGAATACCAACAAAAAATGGTTTCCCATGGTTTCCAAGTGGTGCAGGATTTTGTCCATCCACAGTATTGCGAGCCAACACACGCGACGAGGAAAGATCGAAGAAAACAGGGATCCGGATGCATTATACACCTGAACATTGCCAAAAGTAAATGGTGGTGTCCAACTTTATTTTGGTGTTTCAAAGTGTATGTTTGCCATGGTTCTGCGGCGTGGCCCCCACCACAAGCCCCCGCCCACAAGACCTATCAAATGCGCTAACTAGGCTGGAATTAGGACCCCAGCAAAAAGTATCGTTTTTGTTTGTTTTGTGTTTTTGTTGGCTGGGTAGTGGAAAAGAAAAGGAACCCCCAAAAAAAAGGAACTGATTCTGGGGAAGTTAAGTGACCATTTTTGGTCTAGAGTCTACTTCAAAGGTGGGGGGATGGCGCCTTGGTGTTTAAACTGTTTGTTGCTTGGAATTTTGCACAGCACCCCAGCAAACATAGACAACACATGCCAAGCACAATCTCCGACATGAATGTACTGCCATGTGTTGCGTTTTGCGCAGCTTGAATTAAGCAACCATCATCATGGGTAAGCCCTGTGTTCCCCCAGGTGAGCTGCCTATGATTAGCGCAAATGATGCCCTTGGTCTGGCAAATAGTGGCTCAAAACCCCAATACCACCAGGAAACAGCCTTGCAATGACAGGCCCTTGCTTGTTCAGGGGTCGCTTCCGCAGTCTTTTCACCCATCCAAATCCAAACCACCAATCAAGGATCGCCTGAAAGATTTCCTTCCGGCAAACATCCCAACAAGTCACCAGAGTTGGCCGTGCCACAAGGTGGTGACCACGAAAGCAACAGGAAGTGACAAGTGACTTGTATAGTTTGGGCCAATCAAGAGGTACCCTGATTGGGGCAGTGTTTTAAAGGATACCAAAGAGAACCGATCTTCGGCCTTGTGACCCCAGGAAGACAAAGACGTCGTGAATCCGCCAAGGGGCCACGGGCCCAGCGGATATGAAAGGTCCCAGTTTGAGACTCCCTAGGAAGTCTCCTTCTGACCCCTATAAAAAGGAGGGGTACCCCCTTCATTTTAGGGTAACCCCATTTGTAAAGAGGCGACTCTTAATTACCTATGGATTGGTTTCCCCAAGTTGCAAGTTCAAGATTCCAGGTCCATAAGCGGCGACCTTTTTGCCTTCCGGGGAAACAAACAAAAAGGGAGAAGGGCTCAATCTGCACGGCCAATCCAAGCTTGGCGCAGATGCCCTCAAAGGCGATCACCTTTTGGCCGAGCATGTAGCTGTCCACTTCCATTGCGGCCTCGCCCCCTGGAACAAAAAACTATGTCTGTCCAGTAGTGATAGGTTCCCTTTCAAGCCAAAAAGGGACCATGAAACAATATTCCTGGGCAAATACAAGTCACCACTTGCCATTCACCACAGGTGTTCAGACTGGGCTTCCCTTGGCGATTCCCAGCCATCCAGTAAACCTAGGTTTTTGCTTTTCATGTTTTCGAGTTGGTTTAGTGGTTGGGGCGTCCATCAAATCCCAGCAAGTCAAGCTTTTGTGATCTGAAGACAGCCCAGCCTTCCAACCACCAAAACAAGTCCTAAACTTGCTGGTTCGGAGTAGGGAATGTGGGAATGAACCAGGGGTCCTTAAAGGAAACCAAAGGGATGGCTTATAGGGGTCATTCCCACATTCCCTACTGAGCACCGGCAAGTACAAGTGGATTCCACCGGAGACGTCCATGCCACAAGCCACGCCAAGCGGCGCGATTCGAGAAGCGGACTCCCCGCCTGCCAGCGCCAAGGCCAGGGTGATGGCCGCGCTCAGGCACCACCAGTCCCGGCCTTGGCAACCGCGCCCGGAAGATGAAACGAAACTGCGCAAGGACAGTCACATTGGGTCTGACCTGTGTTGGGGGTATCCTTTTTTTTTGAAGGGGTGGGGGACGGTGGAAGGGTTGGGGAAGGGCCTGTGGTTGAGGGTGTTTAAGGGAAACCAAAAGGACAACCACAAGAGCCGCATTCTTCCCCAAGCTCCTGGGAATTCCGTCCCTTCGCACCTAGCGAACGTCAGCCAGCCAAAACCAATGCAACATATTGATTCGACCAGAAATGTCCGCTGGCTTCAGAAAGGGGAAGCTAAGGGATAGCTGCTTGGCCAGTGTGCAACAGTGCAGCTCGGATGTAAGTCAATTCAGAATTAAGCAAGGGTGTTGAATATTATTATACAATGGTTGACTCGGGCTGGCCCACCCACCATGGCATGCCGTGTGATGTTCAAACGGCCAAGAACAGACATATCTGCATTTCATTGACAGTAATTTCCAAACCGGAACAAAAGGGATTCCCAAGCAGATAGCCTTCATCGTGGACAAAATCACTCGTTTCACCCCGAATCTGCTAGCTCGTAAAACAGAGCTGTCCAGAAATATCAGGGTTTGTCTCCAAATTCGGGGTCCTCCAACAATACCGTTTTCTTTGGATTCTGTTTGCATCCATCCCTGACGTTTCTTGTCAAAGGGTAACACCCCCCCCCCCCCCCGCGGCAAACTAAGGGCCGCTGCAATCCTGCAAGACCTTTAGCAGCAAGGACTCCACCTATCGCTGTAAGAGAGATCGCTGGGGCCAGACTCCAACCGCAAAAAGTCCGCTTTTTGCAGGCAAGAGATGGAAGACCAAAAAAGCGACTTAGGTCAACTGGGTGTGTTCAGTCTGGCAATGGTATCTTAACAGGGTTTCAGTTTCGACGCGTGGGCTTCACTTTCTGCTGTTCGGGGCCAAGGGGGTATAAAAGGCCAACCCAGACATGCCGGCACGGAATGGAATGGGTAGAAGTAAAACAGGTCTCTGAAGGCACAAGCAACCCCTCGATGCATGTTCTTCAATGTTCAACCCACCTACGATCAACATGTTCAATCAAGTCATCCTTTTGATTCAAAATGCAAAATAAGACCAAGCATTGACCCATCTGCAAATTATACAATATATAGTTTAACAACTTTGAAATAAGACATGGACCCCCAAGTGCTCGGCAATTCAACCAACTTTCTGCCAACTAGCCACAGTTACCGGAGTTGTAACCTCGCTTACAACCTATATATACAGTGGGCTGAACATCCAAGAAAAGAACATTCTGGTTTGTCTGTCTAAGGGAAATCCCCTCCAAAGGAGAAAAGGATTCTTACTGGCCTCATGTGTTTACCGACTTTGATACCCTCCCTCCCACTAACATGGCAACTAACAGGGGGTCCCTTCAAAAGGAATTTAATCTTCCAGGTGCCTCCCCACAGGTTCCATGTTAGTTGGAGGAGGGTAGCCCCCAAAAACCGTCAAACAACATGACCCCGGTCTTCGCCCAAGGAACCGCCCGAAGCAGCGGTCTGGCTTCGGAAGCCCTCGTCTTCTGGATGACCGCTTGCCTCATCGCCGGCCGCCGTGCGGATCGCCGCGAGGCCTACGCCAGCCGGTTGGCCGTAGCCATGCCTCAAGGTGGTTGCGAGTCATCCGCGAGTCTCGCCGCCAAAGGCAAGCATGGAAACCATAAAGGGGATTGCAGGGGTCATCAGCCTGCAATTCCATTTTCAAGAGGAGTGGGGATGGTGGGAGAAATCATGAACACCACTTTGAGTTTCAGGGTTGGTGCAGGATTTCGTCCGTCCACGGCATTTAATACTTGAGACCAAGAGAGCAAGGAAACCGACCGACCGACCGACCAAGCAAAGCAAAGCAAAGCAAAGCAAAGCAAAGCAAAGCAAGCAACCCACCAACCAACTCAGCCAGGCAATTTTCCCTGGCAATGGTAGCCCGATCCCATGTGTCCAACCCACGAAGAAGCAGAGGTCGCTTTTTGGGCGCCGGCCACACTGTCTGGGGCAAGCGATGCAGCTGCTCGGCCTAGCAAGAGTTGCGTCCTGATTCTGAGCCATGTAAATGGTTGCGACCTCCACTTCGCACCACTTGGAAGTCTTGGTTGAATCCATAACGTCGGTTAAAAGTTGCAGTGGAATCATCATCGCAGGAATTATTCATCCATTTTGAGCTTCATGGAGTTGAAACAGCCTTGAAGTGCTTGGACAGGGGAAATGAAACCTGGTCACCAGCTAGCATCAGCTACTCCCATTGAGACCGAAAGGATCTAGAGGTAGGGACCCCCCCCCATTCTTTAGCAAATGGCAGCCAAGTAAAGCATCTCTACTCTTGGTATGGTAGCAAAAAACATTGTTTTTTGCAGACCCCCAGTAAAAATGAACAGAACCAAAAAAAACCCAAAAAACACATGCCAAGAACATCCAAGTGTAACAGTGAAGTAAAGCATCTTCATGAGCTGGTAGCCAGTAAGACTCACCAGCCTCTCGCCAAGCCGTGTAACACTCATGCGAGTCATAGGCCATCCCCAGATCCCCAGATCCCCCCCGGTTTTGCAAATGTAAGTTCCTACCATGTGCTTGCAGGACTCCGATCGGTAGCTCCGAAAGAACCGCTCCCTCTACAAAAACGAATTTGGATACCCCCAGCTCCGGAACCAGCTAACTTCCATGTTGGCAGCTATGGTGTTCAACACCCACACACACACACACGTCCGTGTAAGCCCGTTGGGCAAAGAATTCGAGCCCCCATGGCGTGGGGGGGGGGTACCATTTTCAGCGGAACTTGAGATAAGCAAGGAAAGCACGCCAGGGATCACTGCTGCAAGCATCGCCGCTTTTCACAGGATAAAACCGTGGCCCGGCTCCAACTTATACACCCACAAAGGACATGTTGGTGACCGTTCTATTGGGGCCCAGTACCATCCTTTCCGCCTGTTCGACACATTGCTTAGGAGGCCAGGAATGCGCAAGCATGAGACGCAATTACACGCACTGGTCCCCCATGAGCAGCCGCATCCAAAGTCTCTACCGCCCTTGGGTGGGGCTTACAATAGAGGATCCACCTCATCGTCGTGTTTGCAACCAGCTGAAAAGGGTAGCTGAAGAAACATGAATATTACCCTCCCATCACATGGAACCTGAAGTTTCTGGGGGGGGGCTTTGGAAGACAGTTTTACTTTTAAAGGGACCATTTCCCGAACGTCAGGTTCGGAGGGTATTAATACGCTTCAAAGACCTCCACTCCCCACTTCCTGCCTTGCGCAGTATGCTATCCGCTGCCATCAGCCTTGTAAGAGAGTCCTGAAGCTTATCACCGCGGCATTCGTAGCCCAGGTCGTTTTTGTGGACACATCTATGGCACTGGCCTTCAACAAATTGAGAGCCGAACTAACAGCAGTGAAATTCATCTATATCTGACTGACCTACCCTTTTAAACAGGGCACCTTTGATGGTAGGCCTTCCCAATGTGCACTGCTTCCTGGGATCAAAGCGCTCTCAACCTCATTCCTGGTCCGGTACATTGGCAAACAACTCTCTGGCGCTTTGGTTGCGCTTGACCCGCCTTTAAAACCAACAGGTTGGAATCTTTTGTTAAAAAAAAGACACATCCAACAGGGAAAACATCTTCAACAGGGACATAAAACCAACCGGAAAACCAGATGGTACAAACGCACGCGTGCGTCATCGTATCTCGATCCTCGGGTCCTTGTCCTGCAAGGCGCAGACCAATGGTGCGAGGAGTGACCCGCGAGGAGCCTCGAGGTCAACTTTGGTCGAGGCTGGGTCTGGAACTTACTTCAACTCACTGGCTGAGTGGATGGCCCAAAACAAGTCCGAACTTTATACTTACCACTAAAATGGTCTTCCCAAAAGGTTTAAAGTTCATGAACTCAGGAAGTGTGTCAACTCAAACCATAACTCACTTGAACTCAGAACTCTAATATGGACTTGAGCTTGAACTCAAAACTACTTGCTCTTAAAACTCGGAACTCACGTGAACTCAAAACTCACCCAGCATGGTGAGGCACGCGTCCATCAACTCATGACTCACCCCTCATACAGCAAGAGATGCATGGTGAACTCACTTGCTGGGTGCCAAGTAGGGTTCTCTTTTTGAATGTGAGCTCTGGAAAGTAATACAAAACAAAAACAAAAAAAAACATTCCTGGCACCCCATATGGCAGTTTTTTGGTTTTCATCTGTTTGTTTGAAGCAAATCCCCTGGCCGCTTCTTCCTTGGCAATTGAGCAAAAACAAGTCTGTTCAGCATCTCACTTCCAGAGTGGGATGGGCCAAAGAAAGTCCCAGCTGTCTGCATTTACCCCTAAAATGGTCCAAACCCAAAAGCATCACTCTTAAACTGTGACTTTCACTGGTTGCCTCAAATCCTGTCCATTCCGCATTCACCAGGGAGCCCACGTTTCAGTGTTTTTGTTCTAGCCCCCGTTTGAAACAACCTCAAGAAGAAATTTACAGTCTCAAGGCAAAGACTTCTCTGTTTTGTGCCTCATCCGACGGCATTAACAAAAACCATAAAGGAGAAAGTCCAGGAACATGGGTGGCCTTTTGGAAAAATAGATGGCCCTGGTAAATGGAATAACCCCCATCTAAACCAGGAATCGCCCTCCATTTTTTTTAAGCAAACCAACCAAAAAGGACAAAGTCCAGGAACCTGATCTTCCCGAAAAGCACAAAGTCCCAAACGAAAACTCAGATCTCCTTGCTCAGCGCAGGGCGTGCACAGCGCGCAGGTCCACTTTCGCGAGGCCTCTCTCGAAAAAGATTTCAAACCGCTTCGCGGATCGAGTGGCGATTTGGAGATTTGAGCCCTGGGGTGTACCATCTGGGGGTGAGAAAGGGCAGCTAGCTGGGGGACCTAGCCTTTTAAAAACCACAGGGGAAAATGGAAAGGACTCCTTCCATTTGCTATTTCACCCCCTTGAAAATAGAAATATGTCCAGCACGTTAAAACCAACGAGTGAAAATAACAAATATTCTTCAGCGAGTGGAAGTATATGTTTATACATATTCAGATGATGCATTTTCCGTTGCATCTTCGACATTACGCACAGTTGTTCCCTGACCCTGGCAGGAAAATAATCGTAACTGTTTGGGGATTCTCCCATCTTGTGTGAGGCGACCAGACTAAACCGGGACTTGGAGCTAGATCCTTCCATTTGCTTTTTTGCCCCGTGGAAGAAATGAGAAAATATTTCCAGTGGTTAAATTCATTCCCTGCAAAACCAGCAGGGGAACATAAAACAAATATTCATTTCAGCCAATGGAAGGGTTCTCCATGAATTGCAAGCACTCAAGTGGGCAGTGGGCCTGTCTCTCCCCAAGGACAAGGCTGGCAGAAGTCAGTCCACTGAACGGACTGAAAAGCTCTGGCCGCATTATTTTACCATGATCAAAGTCACCCCTTGTTCATTGGTGGGCTAAGGGAACCAGAAACCGTCCAAATAATGACCCCAGAAGCACCGCCGGAGGGGCGAGTTACGGTTCGCCGGGCAGTTTTTTGTTTTGCGCTCGCAGGGCTCGCGGGGCTCGCGAGCCATCAAAAGAGGTCCTCCTTCACCTCCAGAAGCTTCAGGTTTCCGGCCGCCAGGTCAGGAGCGTCCTGAGATGGCAGGTCCCTGGCCTTTTTTCTCCCTTTCCCAAATCGTGCCTTGGTACCTTCTGAGGAGGTACTTAGACCCCTTTTTGCACCCCAAAAGCCATCCTCATGAAGTACTTGGACCCTCTGGGTTTATGTTCTTGCTGGTTCGATAGGCAGGGAATGAGAAACGGATTGAGCCCGAAAACAAAAAGAGCCATGGCTTCCTCAAGGGAGTCCAAAGGTGAATTCCCAACACGCATGGTTATTCGTTACTGAGTCATCAGCAATTGGAAAATGTGTTTTGGCCTGCATTGCAGTACCAAGCAGTACTGCGGGTGGACGAAATCCTGCACCACTTTCTGAACCCATGGAAACCATTGGTTGGTGTGCGTGTGTGTGCACAAGGGGAACCATCATACCAGGGACCCTCAGTTGGTGCAGAAGTTCGTCCAAAAACCAGTAGGAAGCCTGAGCGGCCACTAATGTTTCGAGGAAGGGGACGCCCGAGTTGACCGAAACGTACGCTGCATTTGTGGTTGAGTGTGCCTGGGTCCTCCAGTGGAGAGGTTAGAATAAGGGTACCCTTTTTTTCTGTAGTCTATCTTAGTAAGGGGGAACCCTCCCCCAAAAAATGTGCAAAGGGCACCTAGCTGGGGGACCTAGGTGCGTTCGCTGGCGATAGGCGCATCCACCGTACCCCGCCAAACCTCATCCAGTGCAGGGTTGGGGTGAACATGTACCAACTTCTGATCCGTATTGAAGGGCAGTTCTGTTGGAACGCGCCACTTCATGGCAATTCAGTTTCATAGGGTCCCTCCACTTGAAACCCAACGCCCCCAAAACAACATTGGACCCGCTGGCTGCAACCCATTGCGAGGCGCAGCCGTAGGGCCCTAGGGCTGCCAATAGCAACTGCCAGCCCTAGCTCCGGAGGCCTCCCCGGATGTTTCACCCTCCGTGGCCAACTGGTTGCACCCCCCCCCCAATTGAGAGGCTGGTGGAGTACGTTACGAGCTGCTCCTCCAACAAGTGAAGCCCCTCCACAAAGAAGGGGGCAGCGCGCAGGGATCAAAGGACTGGGCCCGTTCTTGAGGCTATCTTGGAAGCCGTGAAGCACGGGGAAAGATACAGACACCGACCTCCCAGACCCCCAGCGAAGAAATGGCAAGCTTGTTGGGGTTGGGTGCTTGGAAGGCAAGCCCGCTGTAAAACCAAGCGGAACACATGGGCTTGTCTCAAACTAGGATAATTTCAGGAATGGTGTCGGTTTAACCCTTTTGGTTTCCCTTTAAAACCACCAACAAAGGGGGTACCCCGAAAAATCTGACAGACCCACATGGCACCACGTGGCACCGGTAGCATTTTCCACATGTTCCCACCTTTCCAAGCGTCCGCCTTCAGCAGCGCAGCCGCCGAAGGCACCACCGAGCTCCTCGAATCGGCCCGGATAGATTTGCGGCTGCCGATTGGCACTAGGACGTCAACTTAACATCGCCGCAGCTGCCGGCTGAGGCACTGAGGGCAGCTGACTTCTGGGGGCCAATCTCGGGTGACAACGTGCCTCAGTTCCAGTGTTCGGAGGTTTTATTTTTCGCCTGGGAAAAATGCGGAGCATATGTCCAGGAGTGAAATTGATTTCCTTCAAAACGAAAAACGGAAAATCACATAATATAACATATCTTCATTTCAGCAAATGGAAGACCTTTCATTCAACATGGGGAATCCCCCAGAGCTCGCTAAAAAATAGGCACAACCAATGGGTTCAACTCCATGGTGTCCTTTCGTGGTGCGAGAAGCGAATTTCGCGCAACCATCAGCTATGATTGGAAGCTCTGGGATCCATCATGCCTGCCTCCCGACAGAAGCGGAAGAACAACAGCCGCTGGGCTTAGCGATGCAAAAACGCTGCGGTGTAAGAGCAGCAGCCCCACTGCAACGGATCAGAACTGAGCGGTGCAAATGCGAAAGGCCTCTTTTTGGGTGGCTTGGATCGGTGCGTTGGAGGCTTTTGCTCACACTAAGCAACCGAGCATTGAACAAAACCTTTCAGCAAACGAAAGTGCAAGTCCGCAACTGGTGCGACGTTGAGACGTGGTTTGTCCCAAATGTCTTTTTGGCTATCGGCAGGTCTCCCTGTTGCTCTCAATAGGCTGCCATCTGCCACTGCCCAGCATCTGGCAGGTGTTTCTCAAACTGGAAGACACCTGTACGCAGGCGTACGGACCAATTCCATTTGTCTCGTCTTCCACATGAAAGGGATGTGGAACCACAAATTGAGATCTCCAGGGGTCGCAATCCCCCCTACCCCAATTCCACCTCAATTAAAGGGACTGGGACCCGGTGGGGACGTGGATCCCACATGCACCCACTGGAGCCCAGTCGAACAAATCCCTGGCCAAGGCTCCAGAGTTGATCTGCGCTCTCGCCAAGAAGCTCCTTGGAATCTGCGCAAACCCATCAAAACCCGCAGTTTCTTTTTTTTGTGAAGCAGACTTTGAGCCTTTGAGCCACTTGTAGACAGGAGGGCACCCCTTTTGGGCTCGGTTTAGGATCAAAGCTAGGTCCTCCAGATTTGAGCGGTTAGAATAAGTTGGCACCGTTCTTTTTTTTGGTGGTCTATTTTTAGTAGGGGAACCCTCCCCCCAAAAGAAGAGGGAAGGGGCACTACTGGGGGACCCAGCTACTCTCCCCAAACAGTTATGTTTTCTCTCCCCAAAAACCACCTTGCAAGCGCGTAGTGAAAAGTCTGCAATTCAACGTGGCAGAGGAGCTCTGAAGGGCCGCAAGACCTTTAAGAGCTCACAGTGACCAACCTTTGGCTAGCTCCCTCACCTAGTGAGGGTGGGCCTCGATGGTGGGCGCGGCGGGGATGGTCTCATATGCTTTGCTTTCAGATCTGTGCTGCAGTGGCACCACGGTGAAGCAGACTTCCCCAACACGGTGTGTGTTTGGGTGGTGTGGTGTCCCCTAAAACGGGGGGGGGGGTGAATGACACATGCGAGTAAACGTAAACGTACAAGAGAAGCAACTAAACAGTCAGAATCTCACTTGGTGGCTTGTCTCGGCCCGAGGAACCACCCAACAGGTGCCAAGATTTTCTCCATCCGAGATAGTAGTACCGGGTGCCTCAATTCATCACTTCCTCAGCGACCTGGCCCAAACAAGTGACTTCTGTCCGTGAACTCAGGATAACTCAGGAGTTAGACATTTGTTCTGGGGGGGAATTACTGTTGACCCCGGATTTACAAACCGGTTTGTTAATAGGGGGTGGTCCCCTCCAAAAAAGACGAACCCCGCACTAAAAGGGGACACCGCCCAATCAACAACAACCAGGCATTCCAATTAGATCCGGGGTTGGAACAAACAAACATAACTCCAGTAGTGATAGAATCCCTTTAAAACCAACAGGGGAAAATGAACAACAGATTCATTTCAGCAAATGGAAGCTAAAGCCCGAAATGGTTCTCGAGTGAGAGCTTCTCCTTCTCTGGATCTCCTGGTTCTCAGCAGGGAAGGAGAAATGGAATGACCCCAAAAGAATCCATCCATCCGATTGGTTTTCCATTCTTCGGGAATCCCCAAATCGCTTCATTCCCAACACCCGGAGACTCGTTGAAATGCATTCCCTGCAGGCTGCCAACTGAGCAAAATAAGTCTCTCATGGTTTACCCCTATGACTCATGACTCATGACTGAGGTTGGCTATGGTTGGCTTAAAGGCATACCTTGAGCCTCCATGACCCCAAAGTCATAACCCTTAATTTCGGGTATTGACCCCATTTTTGAAGGGTCAGAAGCAGACTCCAGGTACTCTAAATAGAAACGGCCCCAGCAAGATGAATATCTAATGTTTCACTCCTATGATCATGGCTCATGACTAAGTTTGGCTTAAAAGCACCCAACGCCCTACTCCATTGGGCCCTATAGAGAGGTTAGAATAAGGCTACCAACCTTTTTCTGTAGTCTATTTTAGTAGAGGAACCCTCCCAACCAAACAAGAAACGGTAAAAGGGCACTGATAAACCTAGTCCAATTGGAAAGCGCCTTCATACTGTGGATGGACGAAATCCTGCACCACCTAAGACACCCTGGAATGATTCAATGATGGTTCCCCTTTAAATACCAGCAAACAATGGTTCCCATGGTTTCAAAGTGGTGCGAGAAGCGGATTTCGTCCATCCACAGTATGGCCCTCTGCCCCAACGAGGCTCCGCCACCGCGCAGTTGATGGGAGGCGTGACCCGGCGCGCGAGCATCGCACCGAAGCCCTCGGGCGGAAATGGCGGGGGTGGGGGGCGGTGGGCGGTGGGGGGTTGGCGGGTTGGGGGGTTGGCGGGTTGGGGGGTTGAGGGGTTGTGGGGTTTAGGGGGGTGGGGGGTTGGGGGTTGGGGGGGTCGGGGGTTGGGGGGGGATGCGGGGATGGGGGGATGGGGGGGGGGTTTTGGTTCTGTGTTGGTTTTAAGGATCTTGCCTGTAATTGTTCAGGATTCGTCGGTTTAAATCCACAAGCCACCCATCCAAGCCAGCAAATGAAGGTTGAAACACAAAAAAACATCAATCCAGGATCAGGTTCCCTTTAACGCCAACAAGGAAATCAACAATGTTCAGAAGCAAATGGAATCATACATATGATGCATAATACTTCAGATGGCTTTTTCTCTTGTTACAACATTCAGCCCACCCAAGAGATGCCACGTGCGCCCTGTGCCCGTGCGCCGGCGCCTCCATGCCTTGGTTCAGAGTGGGCAGCCACTGCTCCGGCAAAAGCTCTGGATGCCAAAATCGGATCAGCAGCACGATCCTCCGCACGCCGAAAATTTGGGGGTCCGATTTCTTGGGGTGTTTTCGCATCGCCTTGTTTTTCACGCTCTCCGGAGAAAAATAAGACAAGTATCCTCCCGTCCACAAACCCACAAACCTGGAACCCAACTGGTGTCCTGCAATTATTCTAGGGCTACCTTCCCCATTCTTTCCAGGGATCCTTCTTTTCAGGAAACCATCAAAAACCCAGGGAAACAGCTGGTTTTTGAAAAGAACGATGGTTGAAAATAATGGGGAATCAACCCGTAGAATTATGGTGAATTCCGTATGAGTGGACAGGAGGGTACATCGGGACAGCAACCAAGGCAGCCCCCACAAAAACCCTTACACCCGGCCCTCCATTTGCTCATTCGTCTGGACAAAATATAAACATATGTCCAAAAGTGATGGCAAACCAACAGGCATAAAAAATCAAAACTATTCTTAAAAATGGCAGCCAATGGAGGCTCACTTTAAATGCGCCCAATAAAAAGCTCACTTTAAAACCACCAAAAGGGGCTTGTTCAACAGGGGAACTCTTCGAATGAGCCCGCTGAATCGGATCGAGCACCAAAAGGCACACCTATTCTAAACAGGTATGTCTTTTTGAAGGTCTCTTGCGGGTCGTGTTCCAAAAGGACACCGCCCGTTTGTCTTGGGGTCGCTTCAGGCCATGTGAACCTCCTGACATGTTGGCTCTTTGGCCGCATGGACGGTCAAATGTAAGCCAAATCACAGCCGAGTGGCCCTGAAAAACGGTTAAGCTTCGAGAAAAACTGGCTGCAACGGTTTATAGAAGCCTCACCCCTGTCAATCCAGGTCCAACTTTGCCAACTGGTTTGGGGCGCTCCACTGAACTAGGTCCTCCAGTAGAGGTTAGAATAAGGGTACCTTTTTTTTCTGTAGTCTATTTTAGTAGGGGAACCCTCTCCCAAAAAAGGGTAAAAGGGCACTACTGGGGGACCTAGCCATGGTACTCGAACTCTTTGAGCTTTGCTGTCGCTTACCCAAGCACTACATGCGTCGCGCATGCGGAAAAACCAAACTGGCCAATCGCGAGAGCAGGGGAACTTAAGGCCGAGCACGTCTCGCGCGATCTCGATCGACTCGGTGCCGACATCAAGAGATGGGATCCGCGGGATCAGAGATCGATTCGCGCTGCCAGCTTACGAGTTCAGCCGGTCTGGGAGCAATGCCAAATCCTAAGCCAAACCCGCAGGCTCAATAAACTTCATCTGCAAGGGGCCCGGTGAGGTGATGGACCGTCTGAGCGTCGAAGGGACCGCGGAACATGCGGAAGCATCCATGCCAAGACGCCGGATGCTAGCCGCATCATTGACCACCTCGCTGCAACAAACCCCGGCCCAAAAGCAGCTCGAAGAAGGCGGGAAGAGGAAAAGAGGGGAATGAAGGGAAAAGGGATATGGGAAAGGGAGGGAAGGGGCAGGTCTGCCGAAAACCGTCCGAATCATGTCTGTCTACCCCGGATTAATCAGCCTGGATCAGTAGGGAGGGGCCTTTCCCCAAAAGAATTAATCATCGCACAGGGGACAACCCTCTTATAAATGAAACAAGGCTGTCAGTTCTCACTTTGGTTTTCCTTCTAACCCTTTCAAGCCCAAACTGGTGGGTTTCCCTTTCAATACCCTTTCAATCTCGATCCCCAACCGGTGTCCCTCAGAAAGACACACCGAAAAGCTCAGGGAGGTAGCCATACGTAACTGGAAGCACGGGGAAAGATTGCCAACGGGTTCAACACATCAATCCGAAAACGGAGACTTGTAGATATGTCCATCTCGAGCCAGTAAAAACTGCACTGCATGGGACCGCCTCGAAGAGCTCCTGGGCAGGGCTGTGGGAAATGGAACTCACTTCTGTGATACAAAAAGGGCTTCCCCAAGACTCACCGCCAAGGAGAAGGGGGAGATTCCCGAAGATATCACAGAGGTGTGGATAAAGCCCCTGTGATCCCAGAACCCGGTTTCTGTCATTTCTCTTGTTTTCTTGTGAGGGGAAGTTCCAACCCCGGCCGGGTTTGCTACATTTCCCCCTTGAACATCACTCTTTTCTCATCCCACGCAAAAGATGGGTGACGTTTAAAAACCACCAAGAGAAATGCAACGAGCCCGTCACAAGCAAACACTGTGCCACGCGAAATGGTGAGTGAAAATAATATGACAAATTGGGTGTCTCCCTTGTTTTCTTGCTCACGTGAGCCCCAGTCAAAATGACTTGTTTCCCCAAAGGGCAAGTGAGGAAGGATAGTGATGTCTTGCTGAAGCCCAGTGCTCGTCCCACATTCCCAAATGAACCATGGGGCCAATCAAGACATTGTGACCGAACCTCAACTAGGTCCTCCAGATTTGAGAGGTTAGAATAAGTTAGTACCGGATTTTTGTCGGTAGTCTATTTTGGTAAGGGAGACCTCCCCAAAAAAAGAAACGGTGAGAGGTCGGGCACCTTGGGCGACCAACTGCCCAACTGCCGAGCTTCCCGCGCCTCGTGCTCGTAGCTGTCATCGAAGAAGATGCACTTCCCTTCCTCGGCAAAGGCACCGGGGCAGGGCTGTGGGGAATGGAGCCCACTTCTGTGATACAAAACGGGCTTCCCAAAGACTATTGTTTTTCATATAAAGGGGGATTTCCTTGTATAAAGTGGGGAGAAACCCCTTGATCCCACAACTCTGCACCGGGGTGAAGCATGGTCAAGTTCCTTCGTCTGTACGTGTGTGTGGCTTTGTTGTTCGAGATTGCTAGAATGTCCGTCTGTTTGTGATTCTATGCGCTTGCTCGTTCGGTCGTTTGTTCATTTCATTTGGTTGTTGTCTTCTTTGTCGACCCGAGCCCAAAAAGGGATGAGACTTGGGAAAGGAAGAGAGATAAACGACAAGGAAAAACGACAAACACACAAGCTTGACAAACGGACAAACGAACGAACGAACAAACAAGCAAACAAAAAGGAAAGAAAGACAAACAAAACAAGAACAACAAACACACACACACAAAGCAACCAAAACAACTAAACAAACACACATACACACGCAAACAAGCAAACATTACAACACAACACAACACAACACAACACAACACCACAAACAACACAACACAACACAACACAACAAAAGAAGCAAAAAGCAAACAAAAAACAACAAATAACCAAGCAAACAATAAAACAAGCAAGCAAGCAAAACAATCGATCAATCAAGTAAACAAAATCAACGAATCAATGAACAAATGTACCTATCAGTGAAATCAATCAAACCATGTATCAATCAACCAATGAATAAATCAAGTCAAATTAAATCAAATCGAATCAATCAATCGAGCAATCAAATCAACCAACCAACCAACCAACCAACCAATCAATACTTCAAAAAAGGAAAACAAATCAAATAAAACAAAATCAATCAATCAATCCAATCCAATCCAATCCAATCCAATCCAATCCAATCCAATCCAATCAATCCAATCCAATCCAATCCAATCCAATCAATCCAATCCAATCAATCCAATCCAATCCAATCCAATCCATCCATCCAATCAATCAATCAAATCAGTCAATCAATCAATCGATCGATCGATCAATCAATCAATCGATAAAATCAAGCAATCAACCAAACCCATCAAATTTATCAATGAATCAGTGAATCAATTTATCAAATCAATCAAACCAGTGAAACAATCAAACAACACACGCACGACGTTCCAACAGCAACAAAAACTTAAGAAAGGAAGACATGACGAAATAACATAGAAATGAAGGAACAACTACGGACATGAAACACATACAGAAAGTAAGGAACAACGAGAGAAACTACAAGACACAAGCAAAGGTCAAGCTGTTCATCACTCACCACACTGCAAGTCAATCTGGTCAGAACTACATGGCTGATGTAAACGAAAGAGGTAATCACGAAAAGAGGTGATTTGGGTACTGATGCGCGACAAAAGGGTGGGTGTTGTGGATTCACCCCTGTAGACAATTAAATGCTAAATGGCTACCAAACAAGGACCAACAACGAAAAAACACAAAACAGTGAAATCCACATCTTAAGCGCGAATCCAAACCATTTTCTAGAGTTAAGGGACCCATGGCACCTTGGTGCATGGAGACAAAGGTTAAAACTAGCGGTTTGCCCCAGCTCTTTGAGTTTGAGCCACACTCAAAATTTGGATCATGCCTTACATTGACACATACAACGTGTTTTTTTTTGTGAAAAAGAGAGACTCAGATCAAGGTCAAAAGGTCGACTCGCTTTGGGCCACCTCGGACAAAATGCCTCGCTTTGGCCAAGGCTCCTCCCAGGTTCCCCACTCCGCGCCCACCCGGACGCGCGCGCCGGTGGGGCACACCAGGCCCAAGTGGCAAGTCAGCCGCACGTTGCTGGAGGCGCCTCCAACCAATCCCGGTGAAACGCTAAGGGCTAACTGACATACCCCAAACGTAGAAAGTTACCCCACCTGCAGGCCTTATGTGGGGGTGGATTTTGGGGCATGGCTCCTAAGGGAAACCAACCATATAAGACGCTTGGGAGGAAAAAAACATGTTTCCAGTGGTGATAGACTCCCTTTAAAACCAACAAGGGAAATATAACATATTCTTAAGCAAATGGAAGCATACCGTGGATGGACGAAATCTATTTCGCACCGCCAAAGAAACCCTGGAATGATTCGATTTCCCTGTAAATGCCGACAAATCCAAGGTGAAAACCGCGATTCTTAGGTGGTGCGAAGTGGATTTCGTCCAAAGTAATTCCCCCAAGTGTAGACTAGTACCCCACCTGTTGGCCTTGGGCATGGAGATTTTGGGGTATGTGCCCTGTTTAACCCAGCTATAACTGCTCATCTTCGCAAAAATGTCAATTTGCCACATGCCATTTTGGCCCTTAGACGAACGTGGGGGGAAAAAGGGAAGAAACAAAAACGGGGAAATGGAGGACGGACCTGGGCTGTTTTCAGATCCCCCCGTAAAAGTTTAACTGTTTATGTGGATTAAGTTCGGAAATCCCCCCCCCTAAGCATCAAAAAGCAAAAACAAATGGCCGGGAACGACCAAAGAACATGATACCATGTCAACAAAACTGAATGAAATGAAGTATGTAAAGGAAGTATCCGTAAAGACAATCCCTTGTACTATCCCTACTATCCATGATGCGAGATGTATGTATAGATATATGTATGCATCTGCATAGAAGCACTTGCGCATGTTTGCATGTTCAATATGCATACATACATGGGGGGGGGTTGATCAAACCATGACTTACATGGGATGACCAGCAAGGAACCACCAACAAGGGATGGCGTGCAGCACTGAATGTCAAAAGTTGCCCATGGTCAATTTGGGCCTGGATTGTAATCAACCCCCACAGCTCGTTCACCCGGTTCCCTTGAAATTGTGGCTTTGTGGGGGTTGAACTTTTCTTGGCTGCAAGAAAAGAGGCAAGAGGCATCGTCGGCCAAGCCCAAAGAAGCGCATTGCTGGCATTCTAACAGCACGCCAAGCCAGAGGCATCTTCGGGGCTTTAGATACTAAACTGGGTTGAAACCATTCTCGGTTGCTTTCTGCTCCCCTGCTAAAGGTTTAACTTTTAGTGGTTGGCAAAAAGTTAAAGTCCTAACATCCAAGCAAAGTGCACCAAAGCATTGCTATAGGTATCACGGAAGGACCTACAAGCCTTTGCATCCATGCTGTGGATGGTTGCGAGTCATCCACTTCTCGCACCACGAAAGGAAACCATGGTTGAAATCAGTGTTGGCTTGGGGAATCGAATCAGAAACCCAGGTTTCTTAGCTGGTGCAGGACTTTGTCCATCCACAGTATGTTTCCCTGCTGCTAAATCATGTTGCGAGCCTATTATGTTTTCGCCCCCAAGTTGAAGGTACTCGGCACGGAGACAGGTCCGGTTTTCTTACATGTTATTCCTCTTTAGTGTGCAGCATGTATCATCGCACTTCAGGATGAGCACTGCCACTCAAACTGGCCCCATTCTCCTTTTGGCAAAGTCACCCAAGTAGATTCAAGGGAAGCAACCTCAGCTGACTTAGTTCCAAAACCGAGCCGGCTTTTAACTTTGCTTCTGGCCGCGACGCAGTGGGGGGCCAGCTGGGTACCAGGGGCCAGCGCCGAGAGGATGATCTCCCCGACCTGAGCCGTGGCTCCGCGATCCGGTGACGATGGCGCGACGGGGGGGTGAGCGCCGAGCTCAGGGAGGGGGGGGCGGGGGGGGTTGGATTGGGTTGGTATGACTTGCTTGCAAGAATTGTAGAGAGGGAAAAAGGGGGGAAGGGTAGCCGAATGAAGAGCACCAAGGGCCCTTTCAAGGGGATCTGAACAAAATTGGCATGGCCCCAAAGCAACCAGCCAAGACCACGTTCATCCCCCGTCCCCAGGCGATATGACTGTGTCTTCTTTGAGTGCAGCTTGTTTTGTGGCTTTAAAGGGACGCCACAAGGAAAAACAAAAACAAAAACAAAAACGCGCTATTCTTGGGGTTCAACTCCTCAAAAAAAAACATGCTAAGACATACCCATATTGAAGTAACGCAAGCTGTTTCCCCGCCTCCCCGTCCACGTGCCTCTGCTCCAACCCTCGACGTCGATGCGTACACCCTTTGAGGAAAGGGGAGTCAGATGTCCACAGGAATGTCTCTTGATTTCAATTTGGGAGTGGCTCAGATTTAACCAGGAGGGGTTACGCAGGTTTTGGTCCATGTTTCCACTTACCAGGGTTCCATTTTGGCACCGGTTTCTTGAGCCACGCCCATTTGTTCCCATCTTCCCCCAAGAGTGTCTCAAAATTGGGCACTTGAAGTAGGGTGGCTTTTGTTTTTGGTTGTCTGTAAAACCCCGACAAAAAAAGGGGTCTCCTATGTTGAGAAACCATTGCTTTGCTTGCCACTCACATGGTCTTCCTAAAACAGTGCAGGAACTCCAGGAGTGAGTTGTTCACAGTCTTCCCCCAAAGCGAACATGAAGCCATCTAGGTCCTCCAGTAGAGAGGTTAGAATAAGCGTACCCTTTTTTCCTTTAGTCTATTTTAGTAGGGAAACCCTCCCCCTACTGGGGGGCCTAGCCATGAACTCCCAAAGTTTTCCAGGGATCCTTCTTTTCAGAAAACCATCCAAATTTCAGGGAAACGGATCCGGTTTTTGAAAAAGAACGATGGTTGACAAGAATGGACAAGGAAAAACCCCGGAAAAGTTGGAAACCCCAAAAAACCAAAAAAGGGGTGAGAAAGGGCACCTAGCTGGCCATAAACTCCCCAAGTCAGCCCTCCCCCAACTCCTTTTTTCATGGACAGCGTTCGGCGGCCCAAGGCGCGCCGATCTTTGCCATGGCCACCGCCCCCGGCAGCAAATGCTCCAGCACCGCGCAGGTCTTTGGGAAGAGCTCGAGGACCTGCAAAACTTGCGGGTGCTCCGTGGGGAATGACCAGGGTTTGGAACGGCCTTTTGGGGTTATTCCCTCATTCCCTGCTGAGAACAACTCCGTCAATGACCCATGCCCCAGGGTTTGAAAATGAACCTCGGGATTTTAACGGAAACCAGACGGGATGGATTTTTAGGCTGAATGCTTGCCTCATTCCCTGCTGAGAACCGGTAAAATGGAGCGCAGGGGGGCCAATCCAAACTCAGTCCTCCACCTTTACAAACTATGTGTTTCGAACCATCACGGTCAAAACAAAGCGAGGGGCTGGCTCATTGGCCAATCCTGTTGTTTCCCAGCATCTTCCCAAGCGTGGGAGACGGCAACACAGACTTGGGAGAAGAAGAAACAAGGGGCGAGCCACCACTTCCTGAGGCCTGAGGTCCACCAAACAACACACAACTCACTTGCCCCGTAGAAAACCCAGAAAAATGACAGGCGATCGCCTTTTGGCAGCTCCACTAAAAAGGGGTACCAAAACGGGACAACCGAAAGGTGAGATCCGGTCGACTCGCTTGGGGCAACTGAGACAATGGTTGTTTGACCCACTAAAAATGGCCCAAACCCAAAAAGTGAGCAACGTCCAGGAACTCGGCGAGTGAGCGCATGCTACAAGAAAAGGGTGTGTCTGTTTTTAGGGACGCCCCCCCCAAAAAAGAAGAAGAAGAAGGTGTTCCTTGTGGTTTCCCTTTTAAACCACAAACAAAAACAAAACATGGGTACCCTCAAAAGAGACAGACTCAAAAGCACTAAGGAAAGCACGCCACCTTGAAACTTGGAACCAGAAATCATCCACCTCCATTTTGCTGCTTCGTCTGGGGAAAAAACATAATCCCGGGCAACAAAAACATCAGATCACATACGTGCAGTGATAATGTGGATGGACGAAATCCTGCACCACTTTGGATCCATGGGACAAAATGGTTGGTATTTACAGGGGAATCATTCCAGGTTTCTTAGGTGGTGCGAAATGGAATTCGCAACCAACCAGTAGATTCCCTCAGCCACAAGGGAAAAAAGCCCCATAGTCTGAAACGCACCTGGAAGCCCAGGATGGAGTAAGAACCCGAAGCCTTCACTCTGAGCGCCGGTTCCCTCCAAAAATATGACACACACACACAAATCAATTGTAAGTGTATCAATCCTGGGATCCCATGGCCCCCATGGCATCGGGGACAAACGAAAATACAAAAAAACAACTGCGCTGGTTGGCATGTAAGGTCTTCTGCCGCTCTTTACTTTTGACAAATTGAGTGGGGGTTGGACAGCAAAAATGATAAGTAGCTTAAGTTGCCTGGTTGCCGGCCTCAAAAGAACTCAACCTACCTCAAAAATAGAATTATGTTGACCCCATATTAATCAAGACCAGTTTATTAATAGGTGGGTGTTCCCTCATTATCATGTTCGAGGAGACCGCCAGGGTCAAGGTCAAAACTCGATCCCTACACGGCAGTTTCACCTGGAACCTTCTTCGGCTCTATGGGGATCGCCGAAAAAGAAGAAGCCAGATTCGTATTTCGCGAAGCCGCGAAAATTTGAGTGCCTCAGGGTTTGCCGTGGAAGGATTCACGTCCTGGGCGCTGTACAGCAAGAACTCCCGCCAGTCCCCGCCGCTCACAATGTCCCCTCAGCGGATTCGAAACGGGAAAACGTCGTCGCCGAAAGACCCTACAGCGAGGGTTGATTCCCATGCGGTGGCGGAAGTCAGGGTATCAGGGTATGTTGAAAAATATGGTTCTAGGGGTTGAGTCCCCATTCTCTTCACGCATCGTGCTCTTTAGAAACCACGCATTTGCCCAGGTGTTTGGCCAATTTTTGAAGAGTTGGATTCCTGAAGAGAATGGGGAAGGTACGGCTAGATCAAACACGCCCTCGTGAGGAGGAAGTAGACAACAAATGGAGGTGTGGCTCGTTTGGGGCCGCGACCAAACGAGCCTGCAGAAACACACTAAGCTATTGCCAAAGACGGTGCATCGAGCGTACGATAGTAAGATATGTCCATTCGTTGATGACTCACCCACAAACATGGAACCTCATGGAGGTCCGTGGAAGACCAGTTCCTTTAACAAGGGACTTTTGGTGGGCTGCATGTGCTGCAAGTTCGAGCTGAATTGCTCACTTGAGCGGAATTGCCCAACAAATCAGGAAGAACTTGCACCACTCACCGAAAGTGGATCAAATGTTGGCAGAGGGCATGCTGTCGACGCTTCTCAATTCCGAAGAAAAAACAAAGTAAAAAAGTGGACAGGCCGAGAAAAAAAAACGTGGCCAAGCATGTCACTTACGAAAATGGAAGTGCAGGAACCTAGGGAGTGAGCCTTCCATTGCAGACATCTTACTCCAAAAGCTCAGACACTTTGGAAGCAAAATGGCCATCCCAAGATTCAGGAACTCCGGGAGTCTTAATGCGAATTCACAGACACTCACAATTTTGGGGGCCCACAGCGAGGTGTTAACACTCGACCAGTTGCACGACCCAGGACATAGAAACTGCTGAACATGGTCCAAAAAAAAGGAGACCAAAAGGTCTGCTATGGACAAGTGAATGAAAACCAAATATTAACATGGCCTACCCAGAAACATGTAAAGAATTAAGAAGGCGGCCGCAGCTATTTCTGGTTGGGAGTGTCCCTTACTAACCTTCATCTGCCCGGGTTTGATTGTGGGAAAGTAAGCATCCACACCTCCAAAACCTATACCTTTTACTGCCCCTGACATGAGACAAAACAATTGGCAGGGGAAACCCGCGCATCGCGTATATTTTAGGTATTGTGTTCGAGCTTTTTGCAATGCTGGTTGGCAGCCACTAAATTTAAACATGGACATGACCAAAAAAAACACTTCATAACATATTTGTCTTTTGGAGGGTGCCAGTTTGGTGGCTAGTTTGGACGGAAACCAAACCGGAAACCAACTGTGTCACCACACTGCGCGGAGGGTCCCCCAAACTGAGACCAAGCCGTAAGCTTGCCACGTCGGACCGCCTTTTCAACTTTCGCCAACAGCTTGCATGTGGAAGGGAAAAACATTGCAGCCATGATCATCGCGGGTAGCGGATGAAGGTTTGCCTTCCCGCGCACGCAAAAATGGGAACCCTCCCGAAAACCACTACTGGCCTCTAATAGGATGGCCATCCTTTCGCGCGAAAGCGATCTGAAGGGAAGGTTTCCCAACAGCTAACTGCTCCCCCCCACAGCCCGTGCAAAGTGAAAGAGATTGAATCTGAGGCGGGCGACTACTAGTCTCCAAGTGAAAACAAGTACATTGGGTGAAAGTAGATGGCGCTTTTCCTGCTTGGGCTTTATCATCCTCTCATTTGCCCACCCGCAAGAAAAATGTGAAATCTACATGATCTACTTTCACCCTGTACTTGATGCAGGCGACATAACTGGGGGTACTGGTTGCCTTCTATCGGATGAACATCACCCCAATCTCCACTGACTATCGTTCAACCAACCTCCTGTTATCTCCTCTTGGTTTAAAAAAACACAAAACCAGGAGCCGCTTGATGGGTTTACCCATTGGTGGGCAAAAAGTTGTTCAGTCCGAACATCCCTTGGCAAAATGCACCTCTGAAAAGTTCCAGGACTTGAAGAATTCCCCCAAAAAGCATGGGAAGCCAAACCCAAGCAGTGCCTCAAGTCCAGAAACTGAGGAAGTGAGCTTCTTTCTCCATTTGGCCTTCCCTTCAAACCACAAATTCCACAAATCCCCCTCATACATCACAAAAGAAAGGGAACACCAGGGTTGCTCCTTTGGGTTTGGAAGCCGTAAAAGAACGGAACATCGAGCCTCGGGATTAAAATCGGTTGGTACGGTTCATACCGTTTGAGTCAAAGGCAAAGATGTGAGAGGGTACCATTCGTTGATACAGAAATTGTGAAGCGTTCCCTTGGTTCCTGTCCAAATGGGAGTTGATCAATATTCCTGGCCCCAAAAGGACAATGGGCTACTTTTCCCCTTTTGTGGAGAAGTCTCAGATCTTTTCGGTGGTTGTCCAAACCAATGGTCATCATGGACCAAATCCTGCACGACGTCGGGGAAACCATTGTTCTTTTGGTATTCATGCAGGGGGGAATTCATCATCCCAGGGCTCTGAACGGAGGTTTTAGATGATGGACATCGTCCATCCCAGGTGTCACGGAGCTGCGAACCCTTGCGCCCGGCTCAACCGGTTCCTCGCACGAGGCCGTGCTCGGGCCGAAGCTAGCTATAGCAAGCTTCACAGCCCACCTTTCGCCTTGTGGCGGTACGTCTCACTGGGATCGCCGCCCCATGCGCCACTAGGTAACCGGGCATGTCCGCGGTAAAAGCGGGCGCCGCATGTTTCATCAACCAGTGTAGTAATCCAGCGTTCTTGGATTATAACATACAGATATTGTTACTTGAGCGACTGTTGGCTTTCAGCACTGCAGCCGCCGTCGCGAAATTAAACCCAACAAAAGTACTGGGTCTTGGTTCGGGTCGGGCAAAACCCAAGCAAAGAAAGGGCCATGCCTATAAGACAAACGGACGCAAACATACAAAACACGCATACCAAGAAAAAGACAATTCACATTTGCAAGACCCGATTCCGGACGCCTGAAAGTGGACGAAACAGGCTCATCCTCAAATATTGCCGAAGATGCATGCCTTCGACCAGCAACTCTTTGAAACATCGGGGTTGTTCGCTGGACCCACTGGGATATGCGACAACCGCTTGTTGATCTGCAAGAATCTGGTTCGAGACGTAAACTGTTCGGCCGATTGCTAGGTACACTGGATTTTAACCCGCGTGAAAAAAGGCCAGTCAGTGGCCCAACTGATCGGGATTCGTAGTTGTTTCGTGCTGGTAGATGTTAGCTGTCCAACCAGAAATCAAGGGCTTTACTCAGATCCGATCGAGTAGATGGCCCGAAAAACGTCTGAACTTGTTGTTTACCAGTTAAAAAGGTCTTCCGCCCATGACGCGTCCCAAATATGTCACGCCTTTGGGTGACTTCGACACGGCCCCAAGAAGCAACCGAGCAACCATTCTGCCACGGGAAAAAAATCAGCTATACGGTTGATGCCCTAATAATTGCAAGTAAACCAGCCACAGAAACAAAAAGCAATGGCAAGTTACAGTAAATTAGGGCACTTATTCCTTTTTCCACTTGAAACATTTAGGGCATGCGAATCTTAAGCTATATCAAGCCATGTGGAAGGCCCAAACCGCCCAAGCCGCCCCAAACGGATCCAGGGAGCCCCGGCCGCTCAGCCGCTCAGCCGCTCAGCCGCTCAGCCGCTCAGCCGCTCAGCGGCTCAGGTGAGGTAGCGGCGAAGCACCAGCGTGGCCAAGCCAGACATGATGGTGAGTAAAACGTACCTCAAGGCTTCCAAATGCTTCCAGGCTTCTCAGTTGCCCCTTAGAGACCCAGAAAGGTGAACCTTTTGGGTTGTCATGACCTATGGACCAAAAAAGAGGAAACCAAAAGGTCAAAAGGTTTGGCTTTGGGCAAGTGAGGTTTTGAACGGCCCGGAGAACGGAGAACAGAGAGGCAGTGCCTAGAGTCTCCTTCTGACCCCTAGAAAAAGGGCTTGCCCAATCAAGATCAAGGAATCCCCGTTACAGCTTAAGGGGCCACACACACACGTGCAAAGAATTCTCCAACAGAATGGCCGTGAAAAGGCTCCTCTTCCCAGCACACAAAGTTCCAATGCCTCCCATTTGGGAACGCGTTGAGCCCCCAAAATAAGGACTTCGGTTTCCCTGTGAGTTTCCCAATAAACACAAACCTGAAAAGGGTAGTCAAAGTCATGTTTCAAATTTGCAAAATGTATCTTTTAAGGAGCCCTGGAAAAAGCTTGGCTCCCAGGTCTCCAAATAACCCCGTCTTTCTTTCAGGCTTGCCCTCCTGTGTGGGCTTTTTCTGGGAAAGCAACAGCTGAAAACCGACATGCAGTTTGGAGGGTCCGAAACCTTGAAAACGACACACCCAAAAGGTTGGAACCATTGGTTGATGTTTGTGTGTGCACTGTGTGCAGTGTGTGTTTGTGTGTTTGTGTGTTTGCGTGTTTGCGTGCTTGCGTGTTTGCGTGTTTGCGTGTTTGCGTGCTTGCGTGCTTGCGTGTTTGCGTGTTTGCGTGTTTGCGTGCTTGCGTGCTTGCGTGTGTGCGTGTGTGCGTGTGTGCGTGGGTGTGTGGGTGTGTGGGTGTGTGGGTGTGTGGGTGTGTTTGTGTGTCTGTGTGTTTGTGTGTTTTTGTGCTTGTGTTTGTGTGTGTCTGTGTCTGTGTCCGTGTCCGTGTCCGTGTCTGTGTTGGTGTTGGTGTTGGTGTGGGTGTGGGTGTGGGTGTTGGTATGTGTGTTTGTGTTTGTGTTTGTGTTTGTGTGTTTGTGTTTGTGTGTTTGTGTTTGTGTGTTTGTGTTTGTGTGTTTGTGTTTTTCTGATTGTGTTTTTCTGATTGTGTGTTTGTGTTTGTGTGTTTGTGTTTGTGTGTGTTTGTGTTTGTGTGTTTGTGTTTGTGTGTTTGTGTGTGTGTTTGTGTGTGTGTGTTCGTGTGTTTGTGTGTTTGTGTGTGAGTGTGTTTGTGTGTGTGTGTGTTTGTGTGTGTGTGCTTGTGTTTGTGTGTTTGTGTGTGTGTGTGTTTGTGTGTGTTTGTGTGTGTGTGTGTGTGTTTGTGTGTGTTTGTGTTTGTGTTTGTGTTTGTGTTTGTGTTTGTGTGTGTGTTTGTGTGTGTTTGTGTGTTTGTGTGTTTGTGTTTGTGTGTTTGTGTGTTTGTGTTTGTGTTTGTGTGTTTGTGTTTGTGTTTGTGTGTTTGTGTTTTTGTGTTTTTGTGTTTTTGTGTTTTTGTGTGTTTGTGTTTTTGTGTTTTTGTGTTTGTGTGTTTGTGCTTTTGTGCTTTTGTGCTTTTGTGTTTTTGTGTTTTGTGTTTTGTGTGTGTTTGTGTGTTTGTGTGTTTGTGTGTTTGTGTGTTTGTGTGTTTGTGTGTTTGTGTGTTTGTGTGTTTGTGTGTTTGTGTGTTTGTGTGTTTGTGTGTTTGTGTGTGTGCGTTTGCGTTTGCGTTTGCGTTTGCGTT